>PVKB01002676.1:0-259736 GCA_004027205.1 Ctenodactylus gundi | reverse complement strand
TAACACAAATGAAGTGTTTCCTTTTCTTTCTAAGTTCTGTGTGCTGCCCTTTGCTCTCTGAAGACCTTTAAAGGCCCTAGCCAGACAGTCTGGAACTCAGACTGATCAAGGTGTGTTTTCAGACTGGGAGTCTGAAGAAACTGTATAGTGTCTCTTTCTACGGTAGTTTCTTAGGGTTCTCAAGAAAAACTGCAAAGCTGGAGTAGTGTGCAACAGCAAGAATTTGTTCTGTCCCAGATCTGTAGGCTCAGGTTCGAATCTGAGATGTTGATGGAGCCACGTTCCCAACGACTCATGGAGTCTTTGTTTCCCTTCCTGCTCCTTGCTGTGGTCAGCAGTCCCCGGCGGTCCCTGGTTCGTAGCTGTCTCACTTCAGGCTCTATCTTTGTCATCCTATGGCCCTTTTCTTGTAGGGATACTAGTTGGAGCCTGGTATGACCTCATTCTAAACTAATAACATCTGCAAAGACCTTACTTTCAAATAAGTTAACACTCTTAATTTTGAGGTGGACATACATTTGGGAGGCAAACATTACAATATCGTCTACCTTTCTTTGTCTTTTTTCTGCTAAAAGTTTAATTAAGGCTGAGTGTGGTGGTGCACGCCTATAATCCCAGCACCCTGGGAGGCTGAAGCAGGAGTTTGAGCCCAGCCTGGACAATGTAGCTACTTAGTAAAAGCCTGTCTCACAGTGAAAATAAAAGGCTGGGGATGTCTGTGAGAACTTGGTTCAGTACTCACTATTCTTCTCCCTCGTTCTAAGAAGAAGCTTAAATAAAGATTTCCAAAGTGGCTACCGGCATTAACTTCCCTACAGAGGGTTATGAGGTACAGGGAGAGTGTGGGTGTTTTGCACATGGTTATAGTTTGTCCATTGTTTTTAAAAGTTATTGCTATGTATTAGCAGCTCAAAATAATGCCAGGGACAATATGCGCCTCCTCCAAAAAAATCTTAGTTGTCTTTATGCACGTGAGCACTCCTTCAGATAGTCATTTTAAAAGCAAGTTCCCAACAGCTCGTCATCCTCGCTTCGAGCAGTTTGCATTTCCAGTTCTTGCTTTGTTACATATTTTTGTGTTTAAAGCAGTTAGAAACAACTGATATCAGAGTGAACTCAACACGAATTCCTTCAAGTCTGTCTTCTGTGACCTCTTTGAATTATTTTTATCTTTAAAATTTAAAATAGGGAAAACGTGAACCGTAAGATGTAATATGTAATATTTTGCTTGGTAAGTGCATGTTTAAGCTTATAGATGAAATCGCCTCCTAATCTTAATAGTTTATTATTTAAGTTTATTTAAAAAAATTTATGTCAGTTGCTTTAAAATGAAAAAAGAGTCAAAGTAAAATGTGATATAAGTACTATATTTTGTAGAGATAGACATTAAACCATTTTCCTTTTGGGATTCTTTTTGGCTACACTCTGGACTAGGCGTCCCTAGCCACTGGATCGTAGAATGGTACCAGGCTATGGCCTCTAAGAAACTGGTCTCACAGCAGGAGGTGAACATTGGGCCAGTGTGGGGAGCTTCATCGGTACTGACCACCCCTCCCCACTGCTTGCAGCGTCTCTTGAGCTCTGCCTGCTTGGAGATCACTGGTGGCGTGGGATTCTCACAGGCGCCCAAACCCTGCTGTGAGCTGTACACATGAGGGATCTAGGGTGCATGCTCCTTATGAGAATCTGATGCCTGATGATCTGAGGTGAATACCAGGGAGCGGAGGTGATGTCACTGGTGCCGTTCTCTCATTGCTGAGATCTGTGGGAAGTTGTTTTTCATGAAACTGGTCCCTGGTGCCAAAAAGGTTGGAGACCACTGCTTCCTGTGCTTTGTGGAGTGATTAAATGTGTGAGTTGGTCAGATAGGTCTGTGCGGAAGATGGTACCATTGAAGTAAAGAAGTTAACGCTTGCCTTTCTGGCTTCCTGGAAAGACGGCTGCTGAAACCACGGAAGCTGTCTTCAAGCCGCCAGATCATTGTTTCCTAAGCCTCCACTGTGGTCCAAGATAAAAGATGTGGTCAACATTCAGTATGAACTTCATGCAGAAACCACAGAAATCATTTCACATGCTGGCCCCTGGAAATTGTTCTGTGAAACTTGCGATATTTGTTCTTTTGGAAACATTTCATGTGTGGTGTTTTTAGAACTTTGGAAAAATTCTGTTCTTTTAATTTCACCTCGTTGATGGAAAAAGTTGAAGAAAATCTATAAATTCTGTCCTAGACAGGATGGAATGTTCATTAGGAGACTGGGGCACAGGAGAGACAAATTTTGAAAAGTTAATTTGTAACTTTGAAATATAGGTACTACAAGATCCAAGCAAAACTTGGGCATGTGGACCAGATTTTGCTGTCTGCTGCGTGGGTACTCTCTGTAACTATCTTTCTCTCTGGTGTAGATCTAGATGTGACTAATCATATAGCAACATGTTTGCAAATAGTCAGAGTTTGTCTTGAACAATGTCATGAAATACTGAACCTTCCTAGTCTACTCTGCAGCCTAGTGTTGGTGGTACATATATATAACCCCAGCTACTTGGAAGCATGAGGCAGGAGGATCACAAATTTAAGGACAGGCTGGGGGTGTAGCTCAGTGGTGAGGCCCTGGGTTTGATTCTCCAGCATCGCATAAGCTGAGGTAGTAGGGTTGCTGTACATTTTAGGACAGCCTGGGCCACATGGTGAGTTCAAGATTAGCCTGGGCTATAGAATGAGACCCTGTCTCAAAAAAAAAAAATAAAAAAATAAATAAATAAAAATTCAGGACAGTCTGGGCAACTTGTCTTAAAATAAAACCTGAAACGGGATAGGGATACATATCAGTAGCAGAGTGTCTGCTTAGCTGGTGCGAGCCTTGGGGTCAGTCCCCACTGCCTCAAAAAAGCAAAACAAAAAATGACATGACTATATATAGTCATATAGTTTAATTTAAAAAATGTTTACTGTCAGCATCTCTTCTCTGGCCATTATAGACACTTATTTCATTTCATTGTTCCTGCAAAAATTTTGTTGTAGAAGAGAAGGGTGTTAAAAAGTGATTCTACTTAGTGTAAGATATAAGGGTTGATCAAAAGATATTATTGTTTAAATTTAAAAAACTAAGTAAAACTATTGCAGTTAGTGACATTACCGTTAAGTCTCCTGAAAATTCACTCCCCCCTCCCCGCTTTGTTTCAAACTCATTTATTTCATTTTTCTTGCCACTTCCTGAAGCAGTTCTGCAAGTTCTCTTTTGGGTCTTTATGAGGTATGATCAGAAATACAGTGAATGCTGTTGCTGAGTATCATCCAATAGAAATACGGGCTCATGACACTAGGACGGCGTGTCCTCGCCCATCTCATTCACTGGGTCTGGCACCGTGTAACTTCTGGCAATGACAATGTGTCTTTAACAATACTGTCTTAAGTATTTTCAAGGTTCAGCATATTTTTCAGTCACAGCTGCATACACTAGCTACACATCTGACTCCAAAGATAATAGGTAACTTAGCTGTCGATGTGAACGCTCACCTGTTGGGTCACATGGCACAGCTCTGTTTGACGGGCTTTGTTTCTGGAGACCCTGTACTTATTTTTCCATATTTGTGCATGTTTAAGCAGTTTCAGAGCAAGGAAAGAAATTTGGGGTTTGCTTGTCTCTGAAAAAATACATGGTGGTAGTAAAGTGATTTTTAGCAGGAATAGCGTTTGCTGAAATAAGTGGTTTTTGTGGTTGGGAAGAAAACTCTTGAAAACCTAGTGAGGCTGACAGTTCCTTAAGTGTCTTACTACAGACACCTGAGAGGCGGTGCCTGGCTTATGGGTCAGTGATGTATTGTATCATATTCTGTGTAGTCTGCCAGGGAAAGAGATTTGAGGAGCACCCACACCCTGGGCCTCCTGCCGCCATGCGCAAGAGTGTGTTCAGCCTTCTGCCTCCTTTGAAGTTAATCCAATTTAAAAAATGAAATCTGTGGGACTGGGGTTCCATCTCAGTGGTAAAGTGCTTGCCTAGTGTGCTGAAGACCCTGGGTCTGATCCCAAGTACCACAAATGAAAGAGGAAAGAAAGAGGAAAATTTTTATGAAGCCAATAACAAATTGGTCTTGGGAGGAGCTAATAGAACCTTCAGTAATAGAAAAGTAAAAAGCAAGTTGAAAGGTTTTAAATTCAAACTGCTTGACATACATATTTTAGAGTAGTTATACTTTTTTTCTCTTTTAGACAGCAATTTTCTTGAGCTGTTGAAAAGATATATTCAGTGGATGGAAGCATGTTACTTGGAAGTCTTTTTAAAAACTCCTTTTTGTAGGCCGGTATTTTGTGTGAAGTTAAATATCCATTACAGAACGCTTTTATGTTACCTGTCAGGACTGCCAGAGGTCACGGAAAATGCTATCCCATCAGAGGTGTGCTGCCTCCCACCTGTCAGAGCGTGCCTGGAGTGTGGGGATGGGGCCACTTCCTTCATGTTTAAGAAGATCTGTGCCAGGTAGCCCAGTTGGGTAACCCAGTTTGTCAGCCCTTCTTCTAAGTAAGAAGGGAGCTTGGTGGTCAAAGTGGGCCGTCTGCCCTTACTGAGGATGTCTGTCCTACACAGTGCTTGATGAGTATTTCCCCGTTTATCCCGCACAATATTAAAAATGGTGTGTACTCAGTGTCAACACTTAATGAAGTGAATAATTTCTGCTGGCTATCAAGGACGTTCTGCACCTGTGCCGTGGCCCAAGGTGGAGGAGCTAGTGCGGCCTGGAGGCCCGGAGGCCCGCCACTACTTCTGCAGCGTCCGTGCGAATGTCCTCCTGGAGGTGGCGGGGTGACCACGAAATTCAAAGTACTCAGTAGTTTGAATATTTACCCTCATCGTATGTTTTAGTGACAAGAATTCACATGAAAGATCTTTGATGATGTATTGAGCCGGCAACAGTCAGTGCAAGCGCAGAGCGAGTCCCCAACGTGTGGACTTGCACCTGGCGGAGGAGCCCGGGCTGAGTCTTCCCATAGCGGCTGGATCTGTTCCTGGACACACTACGGTGTCCCTGCAAAGTGGGGGCTGTGCGCCCCTTGCTGGCCTCACACGCGGGCCTGCGCAGCCCATCCGCATACTCGTCTCGCTAACAGGCCCACCTCCGTAGAGCTGGGTGGCCTGGGAAGAGGCTTCAGTGCCTTTTTCTTCTCTGATCTGAAAATGGGTAATAAAGAGTATTTGGCTTTTAAAGAGCTTCTTATGTCCAAGTTTAGCATATTTGATTTCTTTTTCTTTATTCTGAAATTAGTCTCAAAATGCACATAGTTACTGTGCCATGTAGATTTTTAAAAGATGTCCATTGCAGGAGACACAGTCAGGGTTGTTTGCTTTTTCTGGTAATGGGGATTGAACCCAGGGCCTTAACCCAGAATTTTGTATCCCCAGCTCTTTTTAATTTTGAGACAAGGTCTTGCTAAGTCACTGAGTTGACCAGACTAGGCTCAAACTTACCATCCTCTGCCTCAGTCTCCCAGAGTACTGTAATAACGGGCGTACCACCACAATAATGGGAATTACTGTAACATCTATAAGGCTGAAGAAAAGATACCTTTCATCATAACTGTGTTGCTTATTTATACTTTTACCCACTGTTTTTTTTTTTTTTGAGTAGGTTCTTCGCTTCCACGAGTCAAAAGGCTCTTACAAATTCGTTTTGACTTGTTCAGCAGTTTTAGATGTAGTCAGTACAATTGTAGGTTGAGAATTTGTTTTCTAATTCCATTTTAACAGTCGTCCTTAAGTTAGGGGAAAGTCAATCATAAATAACTTTTATTTTAGAAGGAGATAAAATATGATTAAACTCTAAAATGAATCTTGAATAAAATTTGAGTTTTTTAACTGTAAGAAATGTACTGTGAATGAAAGTAACAGACAATGCCTGGTCTTTTTTGTTTCTTTGCATGTTGCAAGGGAAATGGTGAGGTCCAAAATACAAATTTATTGAATGATAATGAGGCTACAGAGGTTGTAGCAAGAGTAACCAAAGGCAGCTAGAAAGAGCACAGTCGAAGTATTAAGAACAGCTGGAGAAGTGACACCCCACCTGGGAATAGATCCAAAAGAGGCCAAAACAACACATAACAGAGACATATGTATACCTACGCTCATAACAGCACAGCTAACAATAGCTAAAAGTCACCAAAATACCAACAGACCAGTGGATACACAGATTGTAGTATTTATACACAATGGAATACTATGCATCTATAAAGTCCAACAGCGTGGAGGCTTTTGCGGGCAAATGGAAGAAATTTGAGAACATCATGCTTAGTGAAGTGAGTCAGAAGCAGAAGGTGAAACATCGAATGGTCTCTCTGATATGAGAGACCCAGATCACGATTCTTATGAAACTTAAAACGAAAAACAGAGTGAACCAGGGGGGTAAGGTGGGAGGGGGAGGGACAAAAGGAGAGTGGGAAAGTCTTTGTCACCTTGACAAGATACATAGGTGCACAGAATCCTCAACTTCATTGTAAACAAATTTTGCACTAATGCATATCAATAAAATGGGGGGGGGAGAACAGCTGGAGTTAGTCTCTTTTCCTAGACCTGTACCTCAGAAATAGCCCCCCCCCCCAAAGGTGCCTGTGGTGATGTCATCACACATCACACAGTCTGGAACGTTCCACTGACGCTTGGGGTGAGTGAGAGGAAATAGAGGAGGAGGCTTTGTGGAGTTGGGGAGGAGTCTGGGAATGGGGAGATGGCCGGGGAAGAGAAACGTAGGTCTGGCAGATACATGTGCGCCAGCCCTCCAGGGTGGGTGCGGTGCCATGTATCACAGGCAGTATGCTAGTAAGTTCAAACAGGAGAGTGTAGAGAGAATGCAAATAGTTTGTTAGCGTTACTGTGACAATTGTTTTGAGCTCTAGGACCCCCTGAGGTGTTCCAAGGGGTCACACTTAAAGAGCCATAATCTGAGTGTTTGAGCCCCCCACCAGAAAGTGGCCCCTGGAAATCGCTGTAACTTTTGTCCCTGACAGCAGGTGTGGTGATTTGGGGTCAGGATCCTCCCCATCTAGGCCGTGTGTCTTCTCAGAAGTCCATCCTAACGTTATGTCATCAAAATCGGGACCCAGGTGACAAAGTGGAAGGATAAGTGGACTACTTAACTGACTGATTTCCTTAATGTGAGAAGGAGTGTACAATTTTAGTTCAGAGCTCAGCTTTATGGCTGTACAGCCCAAGTTGCTCCTTCCTCGATCTGGTTTATGACTGGTGAGAACGAAGACTTTCCTGTGAGAATGTCAGGAGTTTGTGTGGGCTCTGCTGTCCAGGCCTGAACCATGGGACAACCTGGGTGGTTTTGTGTAAGGGACAAAGTCTCAGCTTCCCCTCTGGTAGCGGTGAACATCCTGGAGTGGGTGCTTCTGTCAGATTTGCTTCTAGTTACCACAGCACCTACATCTCCAGGTGAGGTTCCAGAGCTCTGCTGAGCCTTGAGTTTAATGTGGTAAGGAGTTAAGATGCAATTGTCTGTTTTAAAAAATGATGCTATAGTAATGCATTGAGATTGGAAAGTTACTAGATTATTAATTGCATGTAATGTATTTCTTTAGTTCTGAGGGCCATGTTTTGGCACATTTTAATAGCGCAGAAATGAGAACGTGTTATCAGTGGAAGATGGCTTTTTTCCCTATTTCTGTGAAAAAGCAATATTTTTATTTTAACTTTGAAATGTTACCTTCATTCCCATTGGCTTTTGCTCTTGCATAATTACAAATACCCATTTCATGATAACAATATATTTTATTCTTCAATGGTTTTTATATTTTACTTTTTAAAGATAAATAATGGACTGCATATACATTCTGGAATTTACATTTTCACGTGAACTGCTTTGTAGTAAACAGTAACATGTATTAGTTACTTATTTATTGCTGGGACAGAATACCCAACATCCACAACTTAAGGGAGGATAGATTTATTTTAGTTCATAGCTTCAGAAGGCCTCAGTTCGTTCAGGGGCAGCTGGCAACAGTAAAAGCATATGGCAGAGACCCAGCTGGAGGAAGGCAGCTCAAAGCGCAGCGGACAGCCCAGCAAGTGAGGAGGCTTGGAGCTAGCAGAGCTGGCTTAGACCCTTCCAGGTCATGTTCCAGTGGTCTGCCCTTTCTGGGGCAAGCCCCAGTGATCTGCCCTTTCCAGGTCACATGCCCATAACTGACCATACACCTGTAACCCACCACATGCCCATAACCCACAATGCATCCATAATCCACAACATCTAAATGCACAAAAGCTTTTGGGGTACAGTCCAGATCCAAACCATAACAGAATGTTAATATTAAATTACACATTAAGTTGTTTTAAAAGCGTGCTTCCTTTAAAAAATAATGTTGCATATATTTTTGGTATTTAGTATTTGATTCTGTCCATGACAGGTTTATTTTCGAACAGTGGAACTCATTGAAGAGCCCATAAAAGGATCTCCAGGCCTGAGTTTCTACTTCAAGATTAATGGCCTTCCCATATTTCTGAAAGGCTCAAACTGGATCCCAGCAGATTCGTTCCAGGATAGAGTAACACCTGACTTGTAAGTTGTTGGCTTGCTTTTCCTGTTTGTCTGTTCTTTAATCCCTTGAAGCTTCAGAAGTGATCACTCTCGGAGAGGGAGTGTGAAATTGTGGAGCGGTGAAGCCGTCTGAATGGGGTTTTCCAGAGATACGTTCCGTCCTCCTAGTAGTTTTATCGATCTGAAACTGCTGAGACCGTCCACGTTTTAGGTAACTATTGTCTGTTTACTTTGGAGAAATAAGGCAACGACAAGTTAACATTTTGGATAGTTAATTCACAGAATCCAGAGAAAAAGAGTATTAAATCCACCTTTTTTCTAGAATAAATATTTTTAAGAGTGGTTTTACTCTAAAATAAGGACCCTTCCTCAACCCCTAGAAGAGTGGTCTTCAATTAAACCTGTTCCTGGTATCAAAAAGGCTGGGATTACTTCTCTAAAAGACAGAAACTGGTATTTATCTTCTCATGCCAAGATATAATCTTTTATCTTAATGAAAGAACTTTAAAACAAAAAAAGAGGACTTGGTGGAGGGAAGAAATGTAGGCCAGAGGAAATGAAGTAGGGGTTATGTCGGGTGAGCAAGTCTGGGGACCCAGCTCACAGCGGGGCTGCTGGGTCATAACATCATACTGTGATGACAGATGAGTAGAGTTTAGGTGCTCCTGGAGCAAAGACACAAAAAAATGAGAAACAGTGCAAAGTGTTGGGTCTGCTAATTTGCTTCACCATCATAATCTCTTTTTTTTTTTTTTTTACTGTTCTATACCCCCATAAAATCATTTTTTATACCTTCAGTATATCCAGTTGAACTTATTTAAAATAAAAACTAAGACATAAAAATCTTAGATCTAGAAAAAACTCGGAAGTGTTTTCCTGAGATTTGAAGAATAGAACTTTAGATAAAAATATTTCCTAACTAAATGTATAAATTATATTTTTGGGATAGTGAAAATAAACTTTGTGAAGGGAAAATAAACACCTTACTTATTTAAGTACAACAGTAGCTTAACTTACTGTTTATTTAATTTTATTATGTTGGTTCTCTCTAGGATTAAAGTATCTTAAAGTTAAATTATTTTATTTTCCTTCTTTATGCAAACCTATATATCACAAAGAAAATGCAGGTAGATATGTACTTCAGTAGAACTAATATATATATATATATATATATATATATATATATGTATATATATATGTATATATATTATCATTTTGTTTTTATTTTTTGCCTAGTTTAAGTCCAACAGTAGCTTCATTTATTCACAGATATGTGCATGTGAATTGGGGTATATTATTTGACGTTCAGATTGTAAATGCAATTAGTAACTAAGCCCTAATTTTGTGAAAACTTGTAGAAATTTTGTATGACTTCCTTTTTAAATAGTGTATGTGTTTTGTTAGATTTCATAAGAAAATGAATTCCTGAGCTGAGCATAGTGGCATTACATCTCTGTAATCCCAACGCTCAGGGAAGCTGAGGCAGAATTGCAGGTTTAAGCCTAGTTGAGATCCTCTCTTGAAATAGTAAATAGAAAAAAGGGTGGGATGCAGCTCGGTGTAAAGGTGCTGGGTTCAATCCTTGGGACTGAGGAAAAGAAAAGAAAACAAAAGAGAAGTTTCCTGTGGATGCAGACACGGGGTTATTTGCCCTTTCATTTCCCTTCCTTTCTTGGGGCTCTACTTTCCATGTGTTCGTTGGAGCTGGGATATTGGGTCAGCCTTCCCTGGGGATTCTACCAGCCTGGTCTTTGGCCTTCTAGTTTTTTTTTGAGACAGGGTCTCGCTCTCTAGCCCAGGCTGGTCCTGAACTCAGTATGGAGCCCAGGCTGGCCTTGGACTCCCTGCATTCCTCGCGAGTGCTAGGACTATAGCCTGCATCACCACATTGGGCGTATGTGGTGCTGGGGAATTGAACTTGGGTACTTAGCGGTGGGCTTAGCACTTGCTAAGCAAACGCTTTAACTGCTGAGCCATTCCTCCAGCCCTAGCCTTCTAATTCGTCTGTGGCCAGTGTTTTGGGAATGGGCTGCAGTCAGAATTGGAAAAGTGGGAAAGACATTCACTGTAGAAAGCGACGCTGTGCTGCAGGACCGTGAGGGGAGCAGAGCGGTGGCCGGGAGCTGGTGTGAGCTTTGCTGGGTTTGTTTGAGACGGTTGTTTACAGTGAGCACACCTTCCAAGTTTTCTGCAGGAATCAATGTAAAACAAAAGCTAGTTTGGAAAGAGTACAACATTACTGAAAACTTAGAAAAAACTCATCACATAATTCTTCACAATTTGTCCCCTTTATACGATTATAATGAGCACATACATTATTTTGTTTTACTTTCCTCAAGGAGCATTATATCCAAATCATAAAATTTTCAGGTGTGTTTTTCTGACAGATATAAATATGGAAAGTGTTCTTAACATCTCTTTTTGATATTCCAATCTTCCCAAATTGGCCTTTGCTTGTTCGGTGTGGTGCCAGGCTGCGGCGCCTTGTGCAGTCTGCGGCAGATGCTAACATGAACGCGCTCCGGGTGTGGGGAGGCGGTGTCTACGAGCCAGAGGAGTTCTACCGGCTCTGCGACGAGCTGGGGATCATGGTGAGTCGCGTCCTCCGCCTGACCTCCAGGGGCTGCGCGGGTGGCATTGGTCCTTCATCCTTTGCTCAGAGCCCCCAGTGATATGCCACTCCCTCCCTCTTCCCCTCCCTCCTTCCTTCCTTCTCTTACGGATTGAGCCCAGGGCCTTCACACTGACCTACATCCACAGCCCTTTTTGTTCTTGATTTTCAGACAAGGACTCATTAATTAGCTACATTACTAAGGAAGGGCTTTGAACTTGTGACCCTCTTGCCTCAGCCTTCCAGCCTGCTGGGATTGCAGGCTGGCTGATGTCTATTTTTCTTTTGTTATCAAAGGGATGAATGATATTTTGCAGGCCCAGGGCCATAATTGCTAGTGAATGGCCTAGTTGTCTAATTATTTTGAAATGAAAGGGCTGGAGGAATAGCACAGCTGTTACCGTGCTTAGTAAGGGCAAGCCCCTGAGTTCAGTTCTCTTGCGCTATGTAAGTTGCCTGTGGTGGCACATGTCTGTAATCGCAGCACTCTGGAGGCTGAGCCAGGAGGATTACTGTGAGCTGGAGGCCAACCTGGGCAACATAGTGAGTTCAGGACCAGCTGGACTACAGAGCAAGACCCTGCCTCAAAAAATAAAAATAAAATGATAGGTAGTGTATATATATATAAGTTCTACTGAAGTACATATCTACCTGTATTTTCTTTGTGATATATAGGTTTGCATAATGAGGAAAATAAAATAACCTTAAGATACTCCAATCCTAGGGAGAACCAGTATGGTAAAATTAAAGAAAAGATGTGCTTAACATTATTATCAACATGCTCTGCACGTGTTTAGCAGTGGTGAGGGTTGGGCAAAGGACACTGCTTCGTTCCTCAGTGCCTGTGGAGTGTTGGCTCCAGGACCCTGCACGGACCCTCTAATACACAGATACTCTGGTCTCTCACATAAAATAATAGAGTATTTATATTATTTGCAAATAAACTTGAAATTGTGTCTAGATTATAATCTACCTGGTACAATGTGCATTTGATGTAAATAGTTGCTCTATAGTATTGTATAGGGAATAACAGGAAAAAGCTGTATATGTTTCATCTATTATGATTTTTTTTTTTTTTGGACAGTTTGGATCCATAGTTGGTTGGCTCATGGAAGCAGATCCCATGGTATAGATGGTGGCCAGCTGCCTAATGTTTTAGTTCTAATATTGCAGTTACCAGACACACAGAGCGTCACGGAAGGCCAGGAGTTGGTAATAATGATGCTGCTGATTGACGCGATGTGATATCAATATTCTCTAATGCTCATTGAGTGCCAGGCCTTATGTGCATATTTTATTTGTCTGTCTTCGTGCCCATCCAGCGAGGTAGTTACTGTTGTTCTTTGTTGCCATCTATAGATGAGGAAACTGACCCACTGGGAGGGGAAATCCCGACCCAAACTCACTTGTCACAGATGGTAGATGTCCAGGTTCCCAGTGAGACAGCCTGTGTCCGGGGCTGTGATCTCAGCCACCGGATTACACAGCTTCCCAGCAAAGACTTTGAGGGTTTCATTATGAAAGTGAAAAATGCAGTAATCCTTTGGGCCATAGGAAATTCATTTCTTTATCTCGCATTTGTGATGCTGGTAGGTAGGTACACTTCTGTAATCCTGGCAACCTGGGAGGCTGTGGCAGGATCGCAAATTGGAGGCTAGCCTAGAACAACATTGTAACTCAAGGAGACTCTGTATCAAAAGTATAAATACGTAAAGTGTTGGTCTTTATTAGTCTCGTGCACTTCTCAGTATCAAATATCTGGTGCTAATGAGAATTAGGAAGGAGCCAGGGTCCTGAGGAAGCTTCATTTTGTTTTTCCTTAACATACTCATTGCCTTCTTCGATTTCTTCTCTTTTTTCTTTTCTTTTCTACCTACCTAAGCTTTCTCACTTTTTTTTTTTTAAATATGAGAATCTTCTGAGTGCAGGATGAAGACTTTCTTCCTGTGTAATAAACATACAGAAGTGCTTTCTTGCCTCTGTTTTATTTGCTAGATCTGGCAGGACTTTATGTTTGCCTGTGCCCTGTATCCAGTTGACCGGGACTTTGTGGACTCTGTGCGAGGAGAAGTTGCTTATCAGGTAGGCATGTTCCTGTCCCTCCAAGAGGAATGGAAATGTGTACCTTTTCATTTTCCCTTTTGTTAACTTCCCATTTCCTCTTGTTGTTTTCTGTTAAGTGCTGTAGAAAGGACAGTCGGGAAATTGACTCCATAGGCGATTCCTCTCGGGTCGTGGCGTTTTCACTGGCTGTTTGCTGCTGCCTCCTGGATTCATGCTCAGTCCTCAATTCTCATGGAATCCCTTGTTCTTGTATCCAGCTGTGTACCTGGTGCTCTGATTGCAGGTTTCTGGGGCATCTCAGGCAGAACACATCCAAATCTAAATCACTCCACTGTCCCCAAGAAGGCCTCTCTTGAAGTTCTCCTTATCAGATGACAGCATCATTGTTCGAGTTGCTCAGGACAGACATTTAAAGTGATTCTGAACTCCATGATGTATTGTGCAGTCCACAGACACACATATTTATAGATACATACATGCAAAGGGTGAGAAGATGCTATTCCTGTCTACTGAAAAGGCCAAGAAACAATGGCCAACCTCGTAGTACAGATTGAATCCTCTTCCTGCTCAAGCTCTGCACAGGCTTCCTGTGGCCCTCAGGATAAAGTGGAAGATCCTTACCCTGTAGGATTGTGGTCCTGCCCGTACCTCTTCCCTTTCGGTCACCATCTCCCTGTTGCTTTTACACTGTGGAAGCACCCTGTCTGTATTCTCCGGTGACCAACTGATCTGGATTGAACATAACTTTCTCTGGGGAAAAAACCTTTCTGTACCCACAGGTCTAGACTTAGATCATCCTTCATTTGCCCTTGGTGATACATATCACACTTTTAGTTACTTTTTCAGTGTTGTGTTGCCCCTGTAAGATTGTGTTTGGTCGCAGTCACTGGGACAAGATACCTGACACAGCTGTAATGGGAGAGGCTGCTTAGGCTCCTGGTTTTAGAGGGCTTATTCTGTGATTGGCTGGTTCCATTGCAGAAACTTCACGACAAAAGGGCATGGCCGGGCAAAGCTGCTTTGTTCATGGCAGCCAGGAAGCACAGCAGGGGAACAGCAGCAGAAAGGAGGAAGCCAGGACCAAGTATGTTGCTCAGCATTCGGCCTTTGTAATCCACCCAAAAAATAGGCCTTGCTAATGGCCTAGGCGTATCGTAAGCCAGTCAAGTTGACTGTAAAGATTGCCCGTCACAGACTTTGACTAAAGTACGCAGCTCACTCCTATATCCCCATAAACTATCGTGTGGAGAGAGATCGATGGATAGATAGGTGAGTAAGTTAAAAAATATTAATAATAGTCACACTAGTGATAACATCTCTGCCACTTCAATTTTTTTTTTGTCTTATGCAAGCAAAGGGGTACCATTTTAGGCAGAGTTTGTTATAAATTACCTTAAACCACAGTTCTCTGAGTCACATGAAGCGTGTGTGTGTGACACAGTCAAAGAAGCTCTTTGCCACTTCAAGATTTGCATTGTGTTTTCCTCCTCCATAAACACACCAGTGCAGCTGAGAGCAGCTCGTACTGTGCTGGTCACGTGCCCAGGTAAAACAAGGAAAGATGCTAATCTGATTACAAGTTGTGAAAACACGAGGCTTTAACTTTTTTTAAAAAAAATACGAAACATCTGTCCTCACGCACCCTCAGTGCGTCTCTGCCTTGAGCATCCGGCTGTCTTAGCTTCAGGCTGTCACCATCCACTGCAGTGGGAGAGAAGCTCTGAATGTCGATGAAGTCATTCATAATGCCTCAGCATGATCTGAGGAATTTCTCTTGACAGTTGACTCATTCTGTCATTCGCAAAGACACGTAACTGCGCTCCTTGCTGGGACACATGTCCCAGCACGTCGAAGACGGACGTACTTGAGGCTGTCCCACACATGACAGAGCTGGATCCTCTTGCCCCTTTGTGGGGCCAGCCCTGCGAGAGTCCCGGTCCCTCCCGCAGGCCGCCTGGCTCAGGCTGGCAGGGTTTCAGAGGTAGTCTCTGACTTCCTCTTCTATGTTAGGTATGTTCAGTGACTCACTTGACCTTAGTTGCCTTCTGTGGACATGACGTTGATAGCTATTTCAGGAGGTGGCCTCCAGATCGCCCTCGTCTGATCTCTCTGTATCCTTGTCTTTTGCTTCCAGAGCACCTCTGATGCTCACTTGCTTTGAAAAAAGCCTTCTCTATACCTTTCTGGTTGACTATTTTTAACTTAAAAAGTGAATTACTACTTATTATATAATTTATGGGGACAAGGTGATAATTCAGTATATAAATACATTGTGGAGTGGTCCAAATGGGATAGTTAGCGTTTTCTTGCCCTTGAGCATTTAAGATTTCATTTTGAAAATTGACATGTAATAATTGGACGTATTTATGGGATACAGTGTGATGTAGCAGCACAAGTGCGCAGTGGGTACTGGTGAATTGGTAGCTGTTTCCCTGTCTCTGTCATCACTTTGTGTCTGGAGTCTTCTTGAATATTCCTGAGACCCTGCAGGGAACCTCAGTGCTTTTCCAGGGGCTGCGTTTGCCTGGATCAGTGGTTTCTTCACACGAAACTCTAGCTGGCTCCCGAGAACTCACCCCCGTAATATAATGTCTTTTTTCTGTGGCTATTCAGAGAAGGAAAAGGTTGATTTTTTAAATCTCTTCTTCATTTTTAAGGGATTATATTTTCTTCAGCTTTTATACAGCAGAGAAAAAAACTCTTATCTTACCATGATGCTAAATCTAAATAAAAAGAACTTCCAGGAAGCAAACGTGGCAGATTTCTAGTCAGCTTCCTGGTGCACAGCAGTGGGCTGAAACGCAGCGCCTTATTTCTGGGAGTGATTATGGCCGTGAGAAATCTGGAGGAATGTTAGTGTACTCCTCGTTTCAGATCAGGAGACTGAAGCCCCATCCCTCTATCATCATGTGGAGCGGCAACAACGAAAACGAAGCGGCGCTGATGAGGAACTGGTATCAGATCAGCTCCAGGGACCTGAACACCTACGTCAGCGACTACGTGACCCTCTATGTGAAGAACATCAGAGAGGTGGTCCTGGAAGTAAGTAATGGTTTCCAAGGCCGTGCAATTCAAGATTGTACTTTAAAATGGAGGAGCTTGAATATTGGTGGAGTGTGTTTTATGTACATTTTTAGTGTAGTTCTTAACATCAATAAATACAGATTATTTTATTGGAATGCTGTGGCATATGAAAGGACCCCGGGGTCTGTGCGTGGACTTCTTTGATGATAAACGTGCCTGTGAAACTTTCCACAGGTCCCCAGTTCTTTTTCATTCACTCCTGGATTCCCAGATGTTTAGAATCTCCAGATTTTGTGTCTTAACTGATGCCACCTCTGCAGAATGGCACTTACAAACGCTAGTGTAGAGATTGGTATGTATCAGATGTGATCATGTTGGTATGTGGTTTAAGGGACCATAGAGGCAGAATCGCCTTCCGGTTCTTCCTTTCGGCTCTTTCTCGCTGGTACTTCTCATAGCACTACCATTTGTGTAGCAGACCTATTATTCAAACATGCATTAATGTAAATTGGCCTTTCTTGTGTGGGAAAGGAAGCGGCATTTTTGCAAGTAATGCTTTCAGAAGATCTTTCTTTTTTAAACTTCAGTGTTTAACATGTGATTGAATAATTTGGTTGTCTTTACAATTTTGTATCTGTAATTAGATACTTGATATATCTGGGTATCTTCTGAAGTGATTTGAACAGGGATGTTTTCAAAAAATAGAGTATGATGTTAGCACCTAAATATGCCCAGTTGATGGCACTATTCCTTTTATATGAAGAAACTTCAGTGAGAACTTACGAGAAACATAGTTTCAGATTTATAGCTTACCTAATATACTAAGTCATGTGTCATGAGTTTTTCTGTTCACAGAATGTGGTGGTGTAAACTTTAACAATATTTGTAGGCCGTTAGTTTATAGCTTTTTTCCTTGTAGCATTGGTATTGTGTTTTTCATTCTGGTGATTTAAGAAGTACGCTTTAATATGTGAGATTTACATTTTACAGAATAGTTGTTTAAGTGCTTATGACTCAGGATTCTGGCTGGACCACTTACTGCCCATGAACAAGCTGCTTTGTCTCCACTTCTTCATCTAGAAAATTGAGTTACAAACAGGGACTGACCCTTGAGAGGTGTTTGAGGCCTAAGTGGACCCTGGTGGGCAGGGACCTGACACAGACGCTGTTGTGTGGAAACTTTTTAATTGATGCTTGTATCAGTCATCACCATCCATCTTGGTTTCATCCAACAAGGTGTGTCTTTAGAAATTTGAATCTATAATTTTAACACTATGCTGTGGAGCTTAAAAAAATGTACATTCCAACTGCAGGAACACAGCCGCTGTTAGAGCACTTGCCTAGTAAGCACAGGATCCTGAGTTCAGTTCCTCAGCATAAGCTGGGTGTAGTGGTGCATGCCTGCAATCTCAGCACTGGGGAAGCTGAGGCAGGAGGATTGCTGTGAATCTGAGGCCAGCCTAGGCTACGTAGTAAGGTCAGGGCCAGCCTGGGCTACAGAACAAGACCCTGTCTTAAATAAAAATTTATTCCAACAGTGAAAGAGTACTTACCTAGCACATGCAAGGTGTGAGCATGATTCCCTGGGAATCCCCTCCTCTTCCCTCTAGAAAGGCTTCTGCATGCCACTTCTCCATCTCTAAAAGAGAACTAATAGCATCTTTTTCACAAAGACCAATTTGTTACAAAATGGATTATGAGCCATAATTGTTGTTTGCAAATGCCTTTGAAGATGAACAGTGTTAAATGCTATGTAATAATTACTGTTATTTATGTGAAAGTATCAGGCATTTAAGAGAAAGCATCATAAAACAACCCATCTGCACAGTAATTGCAACGATTAGGTTCCTGTTGCGCTTCGTGCAGTCCTTTCATGGCTGTTCCCTGGGCTCATCTGATGGTTTGTCTTGTTCTAAGCAAGCATGGCCTGGAAACAAATCATCTGTGAGATTCAAAAAATTGCACATTCAGGCCTCAAGACTAAGTTATTCAGAGACAGACACCAACTTAGGGCATCATCAAGGATGGGTATTTTTAGGCTCATTAATAATTTTACTGACTGATTCAGCTTGCAGATTGTTGAAGAGTCTGGAGGAATGGAGGGAGATGGACCACAGTTGATCATAGAGGCTAGTTAGTCAGTTTCCTCCAGTTCTACTCCAAAGCCATACTAGCAAGAGATTTTTTAAATTAAGGATTACTTGAATTACAATCTTACCATACTCTGTAATATTTTTCAATTCAACTGACACCTACTGAGTACCTGTTAGCAGAAGCAGAACCTCATTTCTGGTGCTGTGAGGATACCCTTATTCTTGTGAAACTTACAGTCTGATGTTGGAAAAATACTTGTCAGCTCTTCAGTGCACGGTAGAAGAAGTGCTGTGAAAAAAAAAATGTGGTTCCAAGCTGGGCATGGTAGTGTACTCCATAATGCCAGCATCCTGGAAGGCTGAGGCAAGAGGATTAGAAACTTGAGCCTAGCCTGGGCAACTTAGTGACTCAGCAAGATCCTAGGAAAAAAATGGTGGGGTGGGGTGAAGAGGGCACTGGGGATGTAGCTTACTGTGAGGCCTTGGGTTCAGACCCCAGTGCTATAGAAAAAAACAGTTCCAAAAATGCTGAGGACAATTATATTTGGAAGAACCACTAATTTTAACTGGAAGAATATAAGAACGCATCCCAGGAAAAGGGGACACTAAAAGATGGAACAGACTCTTGAGGCAGAGTTGTCCCATAGACATTTTAGGCTATGAAATAATGAGTTCTGTGGTTTGGATCTGGAATATTCCCCCAAAGCCTCATTTATTTTGATGTAGTGGGATGCCTATGGAACCATGTGATGTTGGGAGGTAGGGGCTGGCTGGAAGGGATGGGTGCTTGGGGCTTGACCTGGAGGGATCATGTCAATTTGTTGAGATAAGGAAACACCCCAGGCAGAGCTTTCGGGTGTGTGTCATTGACTTTGGGCCAGGAAATAGAGAAGAACACCTCCCCTGATGTGGGCACCTAACTGGCAGCTTGAACTAAGTGAAGCAAGAAAGAAGAACCATTGTTACGGCTTTTCCTGGGAAAGCTCTGGCCTTTGCCTTAGTCTGCAGACATTGACGGGCTCCTTCTTCACGTGGCTTTCTGTCTGCCATGTCCTGAAGAGCTTTTCTGTGACTGGCCCTCTGCCGTATGCTTCTTCCATTGTTGCCAGCCCGCAGGCATGGACTGTGAAATCTTCTGAAACTGTAAGCTAAAATAAGTCTTTGCTCACTCAAGTTGTGGATGTTGGGTGATCTGTCCCAGCAACTAATAAATAACTAAGACAGTGATTAAAGAAAAAAGATGCAAAAGTCTGTGGGATTACTTACAGGAGTGTGGGTGAGAAGATACTAGTGTCTGCCAGTGGGAACACAGGCGTCATGAACACACGACAGTGTGTCCTCGTCCACTTTAACCACCAGATCTGAACGGTGCGGCTTCTGGCTCTTTCCCCAAAATCAAAATGACCATGAAAGGTCAACATTTTGTATTAATTCGGGACATCAAGACAGCCACGACAGCACAAGTAGGGTTGTGAAAGAGGACTTCTAGAACCGCATGTGTCAGGACTGACAGAGGTGAGGTTCTCTGTCCCTCTGCAGTGCTGAAAAATGCCTCAGATGCAGTAAACACCTGCCACGTGCTTGCTAAATGGAAGAGTCTTCCCAGGGAAATAGGAAGTGAGCCTCTGTGGTGAGGTGGTAATAACAGCATTTTGAGCTCCCCCTGTGTGCTAGGTACCCTGCGAAGTTCTCCCAACTAGCAGCGATAGCAAGTAAACCTCAGTGTTTCCGTGGCTTATATAATGCCATTTATTTCCTAACCCCCAGTACTGTAAGCTGACTGCTCGTGATCAGCAGACAGCCCTCTCCTCTGAGAGACGTGGCTTCATTCCACATTCCCGCTCTACCGTGTCCCCAGCCCTCATCCCTAGTTGGGGGAGAGGGTGGCAGGAAGCACACAGCCCACACAGATGCCGTGAGGGCCAGGAAGCTCCTTCCTACAGGTGGCTCTCTATTGTGGGAACGGGGACATGAGTTTCGGTGGACAGCTAGTCATGACTTCCACATTCGAGTTGTTTTGTTTATAGTACTGGTAGGAAGAACATAGTGTCGTTACCTCATTTTATAGACAAGACTACAGAGGTTTAGACCTGTCCAACAATAATAATACGGTTCTGATTTCAGATCTAAACGCAGGTGTATAAGCCCAATAGCTTCTGTTCTTAGGACTTTATTTAAATTTTTTTATGATCTCCATTTCTGTAAGTGTTTCATTTCAAGAATATCATACAAGTGGGCTCATATCATAAGTGTTATTTTGGAAATTGCCTTTCTCTAGTTTATGTTGATATATCTAGATTACCAAACATCTCAATAATTTTCTCTTATTGCTGATATTCCACAGTATAGGTGTACCATAGTTTGTGTGGCCAGCTAGGTTGTCTCTAGTTGGGGACTGTTATAAAGATTCTATAACGCTGCGTGTAGGTTGTTGTAAGAATATACATTTTCATTTTCTGGGAGAAATGCCCAGAAGCTGCTGTTCTGCATGATAATTATGTTTATTTTCATAAAAAATGACCAACTTGTTACTTATCCCCATGTATGGGTGATTCAGCATTTGTCATTGTCATCTTTTTATTTTAAAAAGTTATTCTGATAGATATATAGTGATATAATATCACAGTGTGGTATTGCCTTGCATTTTCTTAATAAATTGCTTCTGTTCTTATCCTGCCATTTTGAAATGGAGGTGATTTGTGCACATCCCCCCCCCCCCCCCGCCCCTGGGGACATTTGGTAATGTCTGTGGGCATTTTGGGGGATGGAGAACTACTGGCAGATGGTGGGTAGAGGCCATAGATGTGGCCCACAGTGCACGAGTACACATATGCTTCCACATGTATCCAGCCCAGCATAGCACTAGTGCCAGCGAGGAGAAACAGTACTTTGCATTCCCTGTGACGCAGGGTGAGAGTGGGGACAAACCCGATCGGAAGGATGAGGGACAGCTGCTGCCAGGGATGAAATTAAGCGTTCATGAGGAGCGGATGCGAGGATTGGGGAAGAGGTCAATGCGGGCAGGGGAGGATGTAAACAGTCGTGCTTGTTTTCTAGGACGGACTTGGAGTTTCTGGTACCGGATGGTGTTTTTAAAGAAGCAGATGATCTGTACTTTATTAAGTGAAGTATCATCCTTTAAATCACTTTATTTCTGTGCTCAGGAAGACAAGAGTCGTCCATTTGTGACATCTAGTCCTACAAACGGGGCTGAAACCATTGCAGAAGGCTGGCTCTCCAGCGACCCCTACAGCAAGTATTACGGCGACGTGCACTTTTATGACTACGTCAGTGATTGCTGGAACTGGACGGTCTTCCCCAAAGCTCGATTCGTGTCTGAGTATGGGTACCAGTCCTGGCCTTCCTTCAGTACCTTAGAAAAGGTGAATCTGTTGTGTATTTGGTTTCCCAGGATTCACAGCAGGGGCTATGGGCACATGTGGCTTCTGAGCCATGGCTCAGGAGGTCAGATGGAATCTCCTCCTTATTTAAGTGAAAGTTGAGAAAAAAAGTGGAAGGACTTTTTTTTCTTTCCTTAACCTCTGGGGAGTCAAATTCTTATAAACATCATTTTGAGGTATATAACCGTTCTATATTGATTTTAGTTGTGTTTCTTTAGGAGCATTTAAAAGTTAAATGCCACTTACTTATTATTCACATAAAAACTCTCGCTACTGTCTGCGTATTCTACAACTGCCTCGTCATGTGTGGATATTCAGAACTGAATTAAGAGAGGCGAACGCGATACATCAGTCTTTGTCGAACTTGTCAGGTTTTATCTTTTCTCTCTGCCTCCTCTGCCATTTCATCCTCTAATTTCTCTTCCTCCTGCCTTTTTCTTTGTGTTGGTCTTTTATTTTTTTCTGTGTGGATTTCCACTCCATTCTTAAAGATTAAGTTTCAGAGTTGTGTGAGTTCTTCTTAAAACAGCTTTGAGGTATAATTCACTTGTCGTACAGTTAACACATTGAACGTGTACAATTTAATAGTCTTCCGTAGATTCCCAGAGTTGAACAGCCCTCACCACAGTCTGATTTTAGGAAATTTTCCCCATTCAAACCTTCAGCAGCCACTCTGTCCTTCCAGCCCATCCCTGGGGACCACCGACCTTCTGTGTAAAGATTGACTTGTTCTGCACAGTTCATACAACTGCACTCACACGTGTGGCCTTTTGAGATTGGCCTCTGACTTCGTGTAACATTTTCTGGGTTCTTCCATGTTGTGCCATGTGTTACTATGTCATTTCTTCTTCTTGTTGACTAGTAATCTGTTATGTAGACTTTCTACATTTTGTTTTCCCATTTATCTGATAATAGACATCTGTGTTGTGAACAATGGGGTCTAAACATTCATGTGCGTATTTTTGTGGTGAGCTCATGTTTTCAGTAGTCCTGGGCGTGTGCCTGTGATATAGGTGTCTGGATCATTCTCTGGCCCAGAGATAATCAGTTGTACCAGCACCATCCATTGGTGCATGGCTTTTGGTTCATATCCTCAGCTACATCTGGATTAAACCTGTGTTTTTCCGATTTGTTTAGCAGCAGCTGAGAAACAAATCGTAATCTGAGCAAGTACTGCAACAGTTATTGTTGCAATCGTGGCATTTTGTTCTTGTTTAAGAATTATGACAGTTTTGACACACTAATAACATAAAATATTTACCTAAGTAGATGAAGATAGTACTATAAAATATGCATAATGAATATTCTAAAGACAGAAATACATTTTGATGAGAAACATACTGCAGTTTAACTTTTTATTTATGAATAAGGGAAGCTGTAGGTACCTAATCCTGGTTTGGTGATTCCATTTTGCACACAGCTAGTCTTTCACCCATAGCAAATATAATAACCAGAACATTTATGAGATTATAGCCAAGTAACAACCCCGAGGCTCTTTCTAGTGTATCAAGTCCTTTCCACATTCACCAAAAATTTACAGAGGAGTAGTTTCACTGCTGACTTCTTAATCTGTAACTCTTACGCCTTACCCAAAAGGTCTCACGTAAAGAAGACTGGTCTTACGATAGCCAGTTTTCCCTCCATCGACAGCATCATGCAGGTGGTAACAGTGAGATGCTACATCAGGCTAAACTTCATTTCAGACTCCCCCAAAGCCCAGATCCGCTGCGCATCTTTAAGGATACCATCTACCTTACTCAGGTAAGTCATTTTCACTGTAGAGTTGAATAGGTTCCTGCACTGAGTATAAGAGGTCACATAGAATTTGTAGACATTATGTGGTGGGAATGAGTAGGTTTTTATTCTACCCATAAAGGAGTTTGTTTTTCTCACAATGGATGACAACACACAGTATTGAAATAGTTAGTTGTCAGTATTTGTTGCTCTTGTAAGAACAGCTTATGAAGTTCTAAAACTGCTTTGAATGAGCCCTCACATTAAGGTTTTAAAAGTTCAGTCATGAAAACAGTGATATTTTTGAAGGGTAGAAGTCCACAAGGGAGGGCTGGAGGAATGGCTCAGCCGTGAAAGCACCTGCCTAGCAAGAACTACGTCAAGTGCTAAGTACCAGAGTTTGATTCCCCAGCACCATGTAAGCTGGACATGGTGGCACATGCCTGTAATCCCAGCACTCGGGAGACTGAGGCAGGTGAATTGCCATGAGTCCAAGGCTAGCCTGGGCTCCATAGTGACTTTAGGATCAGGCTGGGCTACAGAGTGAGACCCTGTCTCAAAAAAAAAAAAAAAAAAAAAAGTCCGCAAGGGAACACATGAAGGTCCAGAGACAGACTTAGCTGTAATTGATTCCCGGATCTTTCGCTACAGTGTTGCTGCAATTTAGTGGGAGAAAGGACAGGTTGACCAATAACAGACACTGTTCTTAGTTCTCAGAATTCTTAGAGAAATGGCAAAAGCCTGCTCCTGGTCCTGCTTCTGGTCCTGATCCTGGGCTGACCTGAAGCAGAGCAGAAGCTTTTGTGAGGCATAATCACATTTTATTTTTTTCTATCTTAGCATTTAAAAAGATACCAGTTTTTACCAATAAATCATCCATGTATAAAAATTAATTTGATTACCAAGAACACATCCACGTACTTTCTCTAGATCTTAGTTTTCTCAACACTTGAGAGAGATGGAATCCCACAGAAGGTGGCCTTTTGCATTGGCTCCTGACACCAGGCAAAATGGTTGTGAGCTCACTCGTGTGGTGGCAGCGAGTGTGCCTGGCTCGTTCCTTCTCCTGTTGTGTGGATAGTCACACGTTGTTTAAATCCATTGATGGAGATGCAGATTGTTTCTACTTTTTGACCATTCGGAATAAAACTGTTACAAATATTCATATATGAATTTTTATGTGGGCATGCTTTCTTAGGGGAGGGTAGGAAATACATGAGTAGAACTGCTGAGTAGTGTGACAGATTTGTGATCCAAATTTTCACCTTAATGTTTCATTCTACATTTTTTTCTGTTTGCCTATTTCTTTTTTTCTTTTCTTTTCTTTTCTTTTCTTTTCTTTTCTTTCTTTCTTTCTTTTTTTTTTTTTTGAGACAGGGTCTCACTCTGTAGTCCAGCTGGTCCTGTGGAGCCCATACTGGCCTTGGACTCAAGGCAAACCTCTTGCCTCAGCCTCCCAAGTGCTGGAATTATAGGTGTGCGCCAACATGCCCAGCTCATGTGGTGCTGGGGAATCGAACTCAGATATTTAGCACTTGTTCTGGCAAGTGCTTCAACCGCTGAGCTATCCCTCTAGCCCCTGTTTGCTTATTTCATATACATTTAAGTTTATAGGAAAATTATTACTTTAAAATTATTAAAATTATTAATTTACCTGAGGATTTAGTCATACTTGGTTTAAGTTTATAGAGAAATGGCAAAAGCCTGATTCCGATTCTTGATTGATCTGAAGTAGGTCAGAAGTTTTGTGAGGCATGATCATATTTTATTTTTTTTTCTATTTTTGCATTTCAAAAGATAACAATTTTTATCCAAACTCATGCTCGTTAGTTCTCTCCTGTGTGAAAACACAAGTCCCTGTGTAGTAAGTGAGCCAGAAAATGGTGCACCCAGACAGAGGTCTTTTAGAAGGCAATCTAGTGACAGAATTTCAGTGTGTCACCTGTCATCTTCTAACTGGGGTGGTTTTGCCAGTGCAACATGCGATTTATGAGCTCACCAGAGTACAAGGCTAAAAGTGATGCTCACATCTGCCCTTTCCAAATGTTGCAGTTCATCTTTTAAAATTCTTATAGCCAATATTCTGTAAAATTATTTTAATCTATAAAGACAGACCTTAGGCATACACACGTGTGTGTCTGTGTGCGTGCGTGTGCATGCGTGTGCATGCATGTGTAAATGTCAGAACCTTTTCAGCTGTTTTCCATGTTGTCTTTCCTCCTTTCACATGTTTTTCTTACTCTTATTCTTTTTTTTTCCTTCTCAAAACCATGTTCAGAGACCTGAGAGAAATAACTGAACTAGTTAGCATTTTCTAGAGAAACAGAATCAGTAGGAAATGTATGTAAAATTGTGTGAGGGGACTTAATTAGGTAGGCTTATAGAAACAGAGGCAGGAGAGTCTGCAGTGGCTGCCTGCATGTTGGGAAGAGCAGGAGGGTTCATTAGCTACTCTGTGCCAGAAGCCACAGAATGAGAGGGGTCTAGGATGCAGCACAGCTCTGAGTCGGAAGCCCGGACACTCATTGGATAATCACTGGTGCGAGTTTGTACATTGGAAGCTAAAGAAACTCGAGACCAGCACCCAAAGGCAACTGAGAGGATGTGAGCTCTTCCAAAATGGAAGCACTTTCTTCTTTTTTCCATTTTTATTCCATCCATCCTAGAAGCCTGGTTGGTGCCATCCACTTGGGGGGTGGGTCTTCTTCCCTCAGTCTGCTATCTGGTATGTCAGTAATCTATAGACACACCCAGAACTGCATTACTAATCTGCTGGGTGTGTCTTAATTCATTCAGTCATGGAAAACATGATTAACAGTCATGCTATTCTTTCGTGGACTCGTTAGCATCTGAGCAACAGATAGGAGGGCCTACAGTGGAAATGACGTCATCTGTAGAAGAGAAAGGCAGGAAGCTTTCCCCTAAGATTAGGAGCCATTCGATGATGTTTCACCTCCGCTTCTGACTCACTTCCCTAAGCATGACATTCTCAAGTTTCTTTCATTTACCTGTAAAAGCCTCCACGCTGTTGGACTTTATAGATTCATAGTATTCCATTGTGTATAAATACCACAGTTTGTGTATCCACTGGTCTGTTGATGGGTATTTTGGTGACTTCCATATATGAGAGTCCCAGAGCGCAACTCCTATGGAACTTAAAATGTAAAACAAAGTGAAACAGGGGAGTCGGGTGGGGAAGGGGTTGGGGGGAGGGACAGAAGGAGAGTGGGAAAGTCCTTATCACTTGACAAGATACGTATGTGCATAAAATGCTCAACTCCATTGTAAACCTTAAATTTTGCACATATACATATCAATAAAATGGGGAAAAATGATTAGGAGCCACACGAGCTACCCTGTGCTGCTTCTATTCATTGTTGTACTAGAGGTTCTAATCACAGGCAGGCAGAGGCAGTAAAAGGCTTTCAGATCAGAAAGGAGGACGCAGAGCTGGTCCTGTCGGTAAGTGACCCTAACTTACATGTAGAAAGCCTAAAGAATCAAAAGGAGACTTAAGAGCCAGTAAGTAAATTCTGCGAAGTTATCGTTTATGAGGCCAATTAAAAAATGTCGGTAGTGTTTATATGTACTGGCAGCGAACAATATGAAAATGAAATTAGGTAACAAATACTATTTATAGGAACGCCAAAATGAATGAAATACAGATGTTCTTTAACTTACAGTGAGGTTACGTCCAGATAAGCCCTTTGACAATTGGGAAATACCTTAAGTCAAAAATGCATTTACTTGCCTGCCCTGCCAAACAGCTTCGCACACACCACACTGTGGAGTGTTGTTGGTGGTTTGCTCTCCTGAGCCCAGGGCCTGCTGGGAGCTGTGGTGTGATGCTGCTGCCAGCACCGTGAGCACACACCCTACTCAGTACTGCTAGGCCCGGAAAAGTTCAAAATTCAGTTTGAAGTACAGTTTCTAGTAAATATGAATCATTTTTGCATGATCTTAAAGTTGAAAAATTGTAAGTCAAATCATTGTAAAACTGGGACTCTTTGTACTTACTGTAGTTTACCAAAGAGATGCAATACTTTGAAAACTACAAATAAATCTTGGAGGAAGTTAAAGAGATGAAAAGACCCCCTGCATTCATGGGTTAGAACACTTTGGTGTTAGGATGATGGTACTCTCCCAAGTTGAGACGCAGGTTCAGAGCAATCTCTCAAAATTTCTATGGCCTCTTTTTTTTTTTTTTGAGAAACATAAGCAGTTTTAAATTTCATATAGAGAAACCCAAGAACCATTTAAACAATCTTGAAAAAGAACAACAAAGTTGGAGAACTCAAATTCCAGGTTCAAAGCTTACTATATATATAAACCTATTGTAATCAAGGTAGTGATTCAGGGGCCCTGGCCTAGACTAATTCAGTAGAATTGGCAGTCTTGAACTAGAAATAAACATATACATCTACAGTCATTAGATTTTTTAAAAAGTTAAGCATTTTTAATCTAATGGTAAAATTATATGTATTAATGGTACATATACACACACACGTTGTGGGAATGTCTGAATCATGCTATGGAACACATGCATCACTTAATATACATAATCATTTCATTTTTGGCTCAGCAGGAACCCCAGATCTACACTCTTAGCGGTTTTCCCAGTATATACACAGAATCATTTGTCACTCACTATAGCCCCTGTGCTGCATAACAGATCTCTTGTACCTATTCTTCCTGTGTAAATTTTGTACCATCTTTCTAATCACTCCCAGTCCCTCTCAGCCCCTGGCAGCCATACTGCTCTCTGCTTCTGTGAGTTCAATTTCTTTAGATTTCACGTATAAGGGAAATTATGCAGTATTTTCCTGTCCATGCTTGTCTCATTTCACTTTGTGTAGTATCCTTTGAGTTAATCCATGTGGACGCCAAAGGCAGGATTTCCTTCTTGTTTTAAGGCTGGTGGTGATCCGTTGTGTTCATATGCCACATTTCATTATGCGTTCATCTGCTGACGGACACTTAGGTTGACTCCGTATCTTGCCTGTTGTCAGTAATGCTGCAGTCAGCTTGAGTTCAGGCATCGCTTTGACATACTGACTTCCTCTGGATATAAACTCAGCAGTGTGACTGCTGGAGCATATGGTAGTTCTATTTTTAATTTTTTGAGAAACCTCCATACTGTTGTCTATAATAGCTATGCCTACTGATTTACATTTGAGAGACCTCCATACTGTTGTCTATAATAGCTCTGCCTACTGATTTACATTTCCAATAAAATGGGGAAAGAACAGCGTTTCAACAAATGGTGCTGAAACAACTATATAGCCATAAGCCAGAAATATAAATTTGAACTCCATCTTACACAATAATTAACTCAACATAAATCAGAGATCTAAGTGTAAGAGCTAAGAGTAGAAAACTGTTAAAGGGAAACATGGATATAAATCTTTCTGGCTTTTAATTAGACAAGTTTTTTGAATATACTTAAAGAATAAGCTGTCAAAAGAAAAAATAGATAAGTTGTACTTCATCAAAATTTAAAACTTTTATAAGTCAAGGAACACTATCAAGACAGTGAAAAAGAATGTCTGCAAAATGGTAGAAATAATTACAAATACGTATCTGACAACAGTCTAGTAGCCAGACAATTTGGGAGATATTAAAATTCCGTGATGAAAGAAAACCCCCAAAATTTAATCTTTGAAAAGGGTGAACACTTTAAATAGATATTTCATTTAGAGAAAATGAGAAATACATGAAAAAATTGCCCAGCATCGTTGGTCATAGGAAAATACAGATCAAAAGCAGAATATCGTTCGTATCCACTAGGATTATCTAGATTATTTTAAAAAGAAAAATAACAGGTGTTGGCACTGATGGGGTGAAATTAGGACTTGCCTGTGTTGCTGGTGAATATAAAAGGGGTCACTTCCTGTGCAGAGCAGTTTGTCACTTCCTTAGGCCCTCAGGAAAGCTGAAAGCATGTTCACACAAAGTTTGTACATAGATGGCCAGAAGACCATTTCTTTCAAATTAGCTGAAAAGGAGAAACAGCTCAGGTGTTCATTACCCGAAGAACAGGTAAACAAAAGGTGGCAAAGTCACATCATGGAATACTCAGAAATTAAAAGGAATGAAGTGCTGGTGTGTACCACAGTGTGAATGAAATTTGGAAACATGCTCAGTGAAGGAAGCAAGTCCCAAAGGTCACACACATCCTCCCATTTAAATGAAGTGTCCAGAATACGCAACTCCCTGGAGGCTGGAGGTGGATTCGCGGTTTCTAGAGTCAAGAGGGAGGCAAGTATAACTTCTGTGGTGTTTTGTTTTGGGGTGGTAACAGTATTCTGAAAATGGATTATGGAAAGATTTTTTACAACTGTGCATTGGCATCTGAAAAATCAGTGAATTGTAAACTCTAAAAGGGTGAATTACATGTGATAAGGGGATTATATCTCTGTTAAAAAAAACCTTTATTGTAAAATTTTTGCTATGAGAATAATTTATGTAAATAAAGTATCTAAACATTGGGGGAACTTGGTCACAGAGTTCTCACAGTTCCAAGGGTGGGGAATGAGTCTGGGGAAGGTAACGCAGCTCCGTTCCATCACTGTGTAGGAAGGGAACATGGGTTTTGAAAGACAGCTACAAACCTCCATCCCAGTGGTGAAGCTGGGATTGAAGCCCAGGTCTTGGTGTTCTGGTCTGATATCCTTTCCACATACCGTCTGTCTCTTTAAGGAGAATGATTTTGTAAGTGTAATCAAGCAAGCTGCTGAAAGTAGGCATATTTTTAAAAACTAAAATAAGCTGTGCCTGCTGAGTAACCTAGGAAATGACTAAGCATTTATATTTCTCATGTGTAAAGATTGCCCTCTTTAGGAAAGGATGCATAGGCATGTAAATGTAAGTACATTTTTTCCAAGGGAAAAGGGCAGCTATGGAGATTGCCTGGGGAGCTACGATTGTGTAACATTTCGTTGATAAGTACAATTGACAGTAGCTTCTACCTTTTTATGACCAAGGGTGCAGGTGTGAGATTTTTGTCAGTATTGACCAATACATAAGGGCTGGAGGAAGAGCAGAGCAGTTAGAGCACTTGCCTGGCAAGTGCAAGTCTCTGGCTGTGATGGTGCACGCCTCTAATCCTGACATTTTGGGGACTGAGGCGGGAGGATTGCTGTGAGTTCAGGGCCAAGCTTGGCTCCCTCACCAGTTCAGAATCAGCTTGGACTAAGGAGTGAACCCTACCTCAAAACAAAGCAAAGCAAAACATCCCTGAATTAATCAACTGAAAAAGAGAAAAGGTTTCCTTTGGCTCACAGTTTGAGAGATTCCAGTCCACAACCAGTTGACTCCAGCTCATCACAGTGGGGTATGTGGTAGAGCTAAACTGCTCTCCTCAAGGCCAGGAGGTGAAAGAGAGAGAGAGGAAGAGACCAGGACTCCGTGACCCCCTTTGGTTGTTACACCCTCAGCCACACGAAGACCTCTCAGTAGACACTACTCCTTAAAGTTTCAGCAACTTCCAGTAGCGCCAAGCTGGGCTCCAAGCCTTTAACCTGGGCTGCCAAAGGCTGATGTCTCTCTCACAATGCAAAATGTGCTGCCTGCGTTCACTGGCAGGAGTCCCAGAGCCTTAGCAGCCCCAGCATTGTGCAGTTGTCCAAGTCGAAAGTCTCCTGTGAGACTCAGCCATGAATCCCTGTAAAACTTAAAAAAATAAAACAACCAAAAAAAAGAAAAAAACAGGGACAAATTTCCAAAGGTCGTAATAGGAAAATAGTAAGGAGGGATCAGACCAAAGGAAGACCAACCCCCAAGAGGGTGTTAAAGTCTAGAGCTCCACGTCTAGCATCTGGAGCACAGTGGCCAGATGTGAGCCCCCGAGGGCGTGGGCCACCTGCTGGTCCTGCGTGGCCTCTCTCAGCCTGTTCTGTGCGCTGCCTGCAGCCTCTCCAGCAGATGTCCCATGCTCCTGGCATTTCCAGCTTCCCGGAGCGTTGGCTTCACTCTCTGAGGTCCCTGTAGCGCCCACTTGAGAGAGAGAGCTGCCCGCACGGACGCTGGTTCTGCAGGACAGTCCCTGGCCTCTCAGGCTTTTCTTTGAAATCTGGGGGTGGGGGGCTTCTGTGACCCTGTAACTGTGCCGTTCTGTATAGCATGTGGAAGATGCCACGTGTGAGCTGTACTTGGCTGCTTGAACCACAGCTGCAGCCGTCTCTGAGTGCCTTGCTGGCCCACGGGAGCCCTGGGATTTTCTTCTCAAAAGACTTCCCCAAAATCATTTTATTTTGTTTTAATCTTTTTTTTTTTTTTGTTAGTGGGGATTGAACTTAGCTTTCATATTGAACTGCGTCCCCAAATTAGTGTCGTAGAGCAGCTTTTATTTCAGTGAAGATGAGGCACTCACAAGTGACATCTCAGTGGACACAGATCAGGAAGCGCAGAGAGGACACGGCCATGCCTGCCTGAAGATTTTTACCTCACGACAGCATGAGCATTTATTTTGAGATAGGCTCTCATTGGTCTGTAAGTTGCCTCAGCAACTTGAGCTTGTGACCCTCTTGCCTCAGCCTCTCTTGGTGCTGGGATTGTAGGCGTACACCACTGGATCTCCAGACTAAGTTTGCCCTTCTGTGCTTCTGAATCTGTGATGGGTGAGGCCTTGCCAATCCTGAGATGCCCTTAGGGGTTGTTTCCTGCTGCCTCCCTGCAGAGCACTTAGATTATTGACTGAACTGTCATAGGTGCTCCTTTTCTGGCCAATCTTCACAATTTTCTGCTCTTGTTACTCTCGATTCTCCCTGTAAATTTGGTTAAAAGCAGCCAGCAGTATCTACATTGCAGCCTGAGGACTTCGCTGCTTTGAAATTTTCTCTGTCAGATAAACTCATCCATCCCCTGTAAGCTCTGTCTCCCGCATGGTCTTAGTGTGGAAGATTTCGAGTACTGTATTGAACAGGAGTGTTGAGTCTTTTGATTAAATCCAGCTAACTGTGAGCCCCTCTTTGATAGGTTATGACTTTGTCCTGGAAGTTTTCATTTTTGCCTGAAGTTGATGATTTAATTACTTTCCCTGATATCTACTGATATTTTGTTCCTGTATCATAATTCTGTTTTTCATTGTTCTTCTACTCACCATACTTAATAAGTCTGGGTCCAAGGAAAGTAAGTCTTGTCCCAAGCTCTATAAACAATCCCCTTTCTTTCATCCTGTAACTTTTGTATCAAGATGAGTGGAGGTTGAGCCATGTCCTTGAAGTGTTACCAGAGTGTTGCAGGTTCTCTGGCTTCCTTGGTGTTTCAGGAATGGCCCACCCTTTAGAGACATTTGGTGTCCGGGGATTTCTGGAATTCTGGGCGAGCACTGAGAGTGGGATGTTACGATGGTGATGGTGCTGTTTGGTGTCGGTGTGGGGCTTGGCAGGGCTGGGCCGGCAGCTCCTGTAGTGTGGGGACAGAATCTTTGTTCTCAGTGGTGTCAGGAGGACTTCCTCTGCCCCCAGGGTAGCCATCCTTTCACACACAGCTGTAAAGAAATGGCTGACCTTTCAGGAGTCTCAGGATGAAAACAGATTTCATTCATTTGGGCCTTGGGTGTGCGCAGCACTGGCCGAGGTGGTGACTGGTATTATGCCCATAGATCACTGTTAGCTTGGTTAATGGAGGCATTATTTGAAGGCTTAGGGAGATTTAAATGTGTTTAAATATGACAAATGTATTGAAATTTAAATCTGGAAAGCGAGTATATAAGTTAACTTCTCACGCTGTTGGGAGGTAAAAAACTTCAGTTGGGCATGGCTGCGCCCTCTCTGTAGTTCCTGACCTGCCTTCACTGCGGTGCTGCTTCCTGACTGCCTTGTCTTTGCTGAACTTTCTACCCTGGTTTGGTGCAGTAACTCAGCAGCCATGGGATGCATACTTAAGGGATTTAATTTCTCTGTGCTTAGCTCTCTAGGCCTCAAAGTAGAAAAATCTCTAATTTTTGGTTTAGTTTAGTCAGGATTAGTATTTTTATTTTTAACAAGGAACTTGGCCAGAGAGCCTGAGTCTAATTGCAGATTAGCTTGAATGACAGAGAAAAGAGTTCTTAGGACTGCTTTTCTGTTTCATCCTCTCTGACTTATTTTTAGACTGACATGTTCAGACTGAATCCTGTGGTCATTTGAGCTAGCCCCAGTGCTGCCTGCTTTGTGGGATTCTCACTTACAGCATGCTTTCTGGCTGTCCTTGCTGTGGTCACAGTGGCCTCATTTTTGGATGAGAAGTGCATTTCTGTGTCTGTTCATAGCTAACATCATCTCTGGCCTGGAAGCTTTTAATAGCCATCCAAATGGTCTCCTCAGTCCCCTCTAGCCCACTTGCAGGACACTTGGTAGTCCAGGCATCTTTTGGAAATGCAATTCATTTAACAACACATGGAATCCGTAGACAAATCCAATACCTAAGGCTTTTGGGGAATATTCCAGATCCAAACCATCTTAAAACCACCTCAGTTGTCCTTCAGGCCTAGGCCAACTGATGTGTTCTTCACTCATCACATGTTGCTCTGGCTAGAGGAAACTGTCCTTTTAAAAAAAAATTAGGTCAATCCTGACTCGTCAACTAGGCACTTTTACCTCACTATGTGAGTTCATATCATAATATTGCTCTTCTTCTCAGCACTTAATACTGTCTAATGTTTGCATTCCTTTGTGTGATTCCTTGATTAAGGCCTGTCTTCTACATAAGTCAGTGAGCTCCACGAGGTGGCTATATCTTTTTTTGTTTGTTTCTTAGAAGGGAGCTTACCATTACCATTACCAGTATCTAACACAAACTGTAGATATGTAACAGATACTGGGTGTCTCAAAAGTTTCATAATTTTTCCTATGTATGATGACTTTTGAGATACCCTGTATATTGAATTTAGTGCTTGCATAATTTTGCTCATAGCATTAGTTTTATTTCAGATGTTATCATATACTAATTCTGAGCAAATAAAGTTTTCTATTTTATATTTTCAGTATTTCTGTACATATGGTGACCTTGGGGTTACCAGTGAATGCCTTTAATTTCTTGCTTCACCCTTCTGGAAATTTATGGCTCTGACTCATGTAAGTGGTGATCTCATCTGGCTTCCTCATTAGTCACCCTATGCCTAGCAAATAAAGGTTCTGCCTTTATCCGGGCTTTTTGGGTTTGATAGGAAGGCATTATTTTTCTAGTGGCTTTATATGCATTTTATTTCTTCTGGGGTGAAAATCCAGGCCCTACCCTTGGGCAGTCTGGTTCTCCGACTGCAGCTCTCACAGCTCTGACATCTCTGATGCAGACACTCCTTGGGACCCATTTGGGAGCCCTTCTGACCCCACCTCAATGCTCAGAGCACTTCAGCACAGCGTCTGTAACAGCAGCGATAAAAGGGACCGTTTTTCAACGATGGTAACAGTAACTACGGGTCCTGTGTGAGGCTCTTCAGTGCCTCTTCAAGAAGAACTAAATTCACTCGTCTCACTGCTGCATTTACCAGCTATTCTGCAACACTGTATTAAGAACGCTTACTTTAATCAAAAATCATGGTGGTAAAGCAATAATTTGTATAGAAAAAGGGGATAGAGATGGACTCTTTCAAACACATAATAACAAAGTTATTTTTCTTATAGATTTTTCCAATACAAGCTTTTTAAAATAGCTTGGAGATTTAGCAAAATACACCATTAGGAAAAAAATGGTATTGGATTACATAAAGCATTTGTTCTGAAATAATGATCTGTGTTTCCTTCATTTTCTACACTGTTAGCGGAGAACCTTGTACTGTATCCTGTCGCCTTTGTTGTCCATTGTTATGATAAATCCAACACCCAGTCTCCCAGACAAACTTGAGTTAAAGCAGCTGTTGTTGGGGCTGGAGTTAAAAGTACTTGCTTAGCAATCGCAAGGCCCTGAGTTCGATTCCCCAGTACCATGTAAAGCTGGGCATGGTGGCCCTTGCCTGTAATTCCAGCACTAGAAAGGCGGAGGCAGGACGATTGCCAAGTCCAAGGCCAGCCTGGGCTGTATAGTGAGGTCAGGACCAGCCTGGGCTACAGAGCGAGACCCTGTTTGAAAACAACAGCAACAACACCCCAGCTACTGTCATGCCGAGGGGCTATTACCAGACTTAGTATAATAATGGTGTATCAGTGCACCTGGAGGTGCAGGTCCCCAATCCCAGCACCCCAGGAGTCAGGAGGATCACAAGTTCAAGCCCCTTAGCCAGGTCATCTTAACAACATAGACCATATCTTAAATTCAAAAAATAATGAACTGGGATATAACTCAATGTGAAGGTCCTGGGTTCAATCCTCACTACTGTAAAAATAAATATTATTTTGTAATGCTAATTAATTTCCCTAATTTATCCAGTTTGTACTAACCCTTGTGCTCAGCCTATAATCTTTACAGATCTGGACAGCCTGTGTTAAACATCTGTGTGTTTGTGTGTATGTATGTGTGAATATCTTCCCACCAAATCAGGTGATGCAGGCCCAATGTGTGAAAACAGAAACGGAATTCTACCGCCGCAGCCGGAGTGAGCTGGTGGCTGCAGAAGGACACACCATGGGGGCACTTTATTGGCAGCTGAATGACATCTGGCAGGCTCCTTCCTGGGCTTCTCTGGGTAAGCGTGTCCGTGCTCTTTGTGTCAGAGAAAGCAATACCTGTGGGAAAAAGGACAGAGAAAAGACCAAGCCTGAGGGGTCAGAGGAGCCTGAGAAGAGCTTGGGCCGAAAGAGGCTGATTGTCCCCACCTTGTGACCTCATCAGGTGTCTCCGTGAGCCTTAGATTTCCTGTCACTGGGAGGCAGTACCTGTCTTCCACAATTTAAAGGCCAGGTTTAACGTGGCTGGCAGTTTTGCGGGAATTCAGCCCATAGTTGTCTGGCTCTGAGGCAGGGATGTCGTGGCAGAAGGGCTTGGTGGATCACAGCTGCTTGGTTTAGGCAGCTGAGAAGCGGAGCTAGACCAGTTCCGAGAGGAAGGGGCTGGGGGACCAGCCAGAGACTTCAAGGTTGCACCCCCAGGACTCACCCAGGCTTACCCTGCCAACCCCCCAGGCAAGTCCCAGAGCCGAACAGGTCAGCTCTCCAGCCTAAGTGCCACAGTTATCTATAAGCACTGTGTGGTGTGAGGTCACAGCAGGCGAGCGAGAGAGGGTTCACGTGCAGAAGTCTCAGTCATGTGCCTTGTAAACACTGCGTGGAATTTTGGATTTGCTTAAGAGGTGCATGAACTTAGACATTGCCTCTCCAGTGTAGAAGAATTTAGTCCTGGGGGAGGGTGGACCGCTTAACTGCTAGGCTGCTGCTTCCTTTGTGATCCCCTTTTAGTATGAGGTATGACCGCAAAATATGGTGAATGCTTAAACTTTTAAAAATGAATTTTGGTAAAAGATTTATCACCCTTACTTTCTCTCGGAGTACTCCCGTTCACTTTGAACATACGTATCCTATTGTCGTTCCCACTTTCTGGCAGTTTTGAAACTCCTCTTTCATGAATGGCTTTTATTTACACTGTCATGGCTGCCTTGATCCCCTGAAGCAATTTAAAATGTTTATCTTTCATGTTCATTTTGACTTTAGGGAAGAGCTAAAAGTTGCGTGGTGCCAGATTCTGTGGATAAGGTGGATGAAGACACTGTAATGTTTTTATTTGACAAAAATTGCCATAAATGTCTGTTCAGTTAGGGGTAGTCAAAACATACAGTAAGTGTTTAAAAAGTATATTGCAGTAAGTGACCTATTTCCATCTTCCTTAAAACACTCAGAATACTTCTCCCTGTTTTGAAAACATTATTCTTGGCAATGTAATAAGATTTTTAAAAATTTGAGCATTTATTGACCTTCCTTTGTATGTAAGACTTTTCTTTATTTCTGTCTTATTTACTTTCTCATTGCTGGGACAGATACCTGACATCCACAATTTAATGGAGGGAAGATTTGTGTTTGCTTATAGTTTCAGAGGGTCACGGTCCATATGTACCACCGGAGGATAGTGCTTCATGCTGTGGCAGACAGAAAGCCAAGTGGAGGGGGAAGGGGAGAGCTACACTCCCAGGTCCTGCCCCTTCTGGGTCAAGTCCCAGTGTTCTACCCTTTCTAACCAAGGCGTATCTCTTAACAGCATAAACATATTTTACAACATTCAGGTACATGAGGCTTTGGGGTGCCATGGTGGAATGTTGTGGTTTGGATCTGGAGTGTCCCCCAAAAGCCTCATGTATTTGAAAGTTGTAAAATGCTGATGTGCTGTTGGAGGATGGGGCCTGGTTGGAGGGGGTGGAACATTGGGGCTTAACCAGAAGGGGCTGATCACCAGGCAGGATCTAGAAGGAAGCTCTGCTCTTGCCTTTTCACTTGGCTTAATGTCTGCCATGCTGTGAGGAGCGCTTTCTCTGTATTTCCACCATTGCTAGCCACCCACGAATGGACGATGACCTTCTGAAACTGTGAGCTCCAATACATTTTTTCTTCCTTAAATTATTCTGTCTCAGGAGTGAGAAAGGAGCTAAGACAATGTGTGCACTGTTTAATCTCTGGGAAAAAGGAAGTAGAGCCTGAAATCCAACCTGTCAATAGCTAGTTTAGTTGGTAACTTTTCTAGTCCAACTAGCAGCAGGTAAATGACTGACATGGAACTTGTAGTTTGGATAATTCCACCTGTTTGGTTATATTTGAAAAAATAATGAGTCTTTGGCATTCCCGAGAGGTAATTTGAAGCAAATATCAACTAGTAATAAAAACAATAGTTTTGGGTCAAACATGAAGGAAGGCCATAGAGTAAAAAGGCTATTTTTCTGGGTGAGGCTCCTAAATTAGATGCCAGTCCAAAAGGACTCATTCTAGACATGCTTTAATTAGTACCAAATGGATAACCTAGGGAGAACTGGATTGTTGGTCAACTTTTTTTGAGCAAGCTCTTTATCAGCACCGACCCAATGAAAGAGCATTGAAAGACAATCAGGTAGGCAGTGAATAAACAGCCTTCTGAGATGCTGGAAAGGTGGACAGAGCGGTATTTGTCTTACTTTCCTATCCCTGGGCCATACTACCTGATACAGTGTAAAGGAAGAGAGGTTTATTTTGGCTTATGGTTTGAGAGGATTCAGTCCATTGCAAGTTGGCTTCAAGGCAGGCTGCGCACACCATGGCAGTCAGGAAGCCAAGAGAGAGGAGAGCAGCCTGGGAGGGAGGTGTGCATTCCAGGCAGTGCCCCAGCGACCTGTCTCTCCAGCCAGGCCTCACCTCCTACCAGCACAGGAAGTGATTAATGGATGAATCCACTGATGAGTACAGCGCCCTCGTGAACCCATCACCACCCAAACACAAGAGGCGTTGGGTAGACGTTCTAGATCTAAACCATAACAGTATGCCCAGAGACAGTTGGACACCAACCCAGTCTTTTGTCACTGAGCAAAGTTGTAGGCTTTGGAAGCTGAATTGCAGTCAAGAGTAGGAGAATGCAATTTTTGAAATTACTGTTGGAGAAGTGTGAACTCTGTGTAGTTCCTCAGGAAGAACAGAGAAAGGGTTTAGCTGTTTCCTAAACTCTGACAGGGCCCTCCCGCATGGAGAGGGTTCCCAGCTCCACCTGCTTATTAGAGAAAACAAGTACAGGTTAAGTATCTCTTGCTGCAAGCGCTTAGAACCAAAAGTATTTCAGGTTTCAGATTTAAAAAAAACAATTAGAATATTTGCATAGAAATGAGATCTCTGAGAAGGAGACTCCATAGACTTTAAATATAAAATTCATTTGTGTTTCATATGCATCTTGTATATATAGCCTGAAGGTAGTTTTATAAAATGCTTTAAATCATTTTACTCACGAAACAAAATTTCATGGTGTTGAATTTTCCACTTGTGCTGTTAATCCAGCAGAAATTCAGTGATGCAATGCTTTGTGGAGAAAGGTCTTCATTCTGAAATAGAGCAATGCTGAGAAGGAAAAGGTTAAAAGATCAAGTTTGGGGGTTCTGCATGCTAGATATGACAGAAAGACACTATTTCACATGTTCTCAACAGCTTCCAACTGTATTAGAAGAAATGTTACTGATTTCCATGCATTTGGGTGTTTTCCTTCGACTCGGCCTTGGCGGCCATGTTTGTGCAGTGGTGGTTTTGGTTTGCCCAGAGAGCACTGTTCCCATGGGAAAAGGAGACACTGAATTTTAAAGTCACTCTTTTAAACGAATGTTTGCAGCATGCATCCACTAGCAGTATTACTGATTTCCTGCTTCACGTGATTATAGTGGAAAGGAACAGTAGGGTATTAAACTCGTGGAAGCAGCACTGTACGTGAGGAAGGACTGTCGTCTTTGAGTCACATCTGGGCTCAGAATACTGCTTCTGGTGTGTTTGCATTCTCTGCTGAACTGCTCTTTCCTCCTTGGGGGAGTGGGTTGTGACCACCACCCTCCCCTGGATGGGGTTAGGGTGACATGACATCCCAGATACTGAGCGCCTTGCCAGGTGTGGGCGCCTGCCCTCATGCCACTCTCACACATTCCAGAAAATCCTGACGGACCCCACAGGCCGGCCATGTGGCCATCGAATCCAGCTGCATGGCCCTCAAGTCTCCTGACTCTTCTGATCCTTTCCAGAATATGGAGGAAAGTGGAAGATGCTTCATTACTTTGCCCGGCACTTCTTTGCTCCACTGTTGCCGATCGGCTTTGAGGATGGAGATGTGTTTCATGTCTACGGTGTGTCAGACCTGCACTCAGACCACAACGTGACGCTCACTGTAAGTCACGTTGTTTTTCTCTCCCTCAGATACTTAGAAGCTTTTTAGATTATTTCCTTAGTTCAGTTATATTGCTTTTGGGACAAACAGAAACTTGTGTCAAAATATTTGTCGTGCCTTCAGTTTGAAAAATGTATTCTTGAAGTGAGAATGCAGTGCACATACTATTAAGGTTAAAACTCCCTCATTTATTATATGACCTTGAGCAAACCCCTCACTCTTTGTAAGTCCTCTTCCTCATCTGTAAAATCATGTACGCTAGCTTGTCTTTAAGAATTTCTGTGAGGGCTGGAGGAATGGCTCAGTGGCTGAAGTGCTTGCCTAGCAAGTGCTAAGTCAAATGTTAAGTACCAGAGTTCGATTCCCCAGCACCACATAAGCTGGTGTGGTGGTACACGCCTGTAATCCCAGCACCTGGGAAGCTGAGACAGGAGGATTGCTGTGAGTTCAAGGCCAGCCCGGACTCCGTAATGAGTTTAGAATCAGCCTGGGCTGCAGAGTGACACCCTGTCTCAAAAAAAAAAAAAAAAAAAAAAAAAAAATTTCAGTGAATAGTGAATAAGAGAATTAAAGTGAATTCTTTAAACTGTGAAGTGCCCTGTAAGATTATTTATAATTTTGAGCTGTATGGAATAGTCCAATTTTTACAAAAAGACATGGTGTGTTAAAGTTGAAGTCAGTAAATCTATCCAGGATATGTATGTAGAAAAGTAAATTTGTATTTAAAAAAGGTTTAAGGAAAAGGAAAAGGTGAAAACTCTGCCTGGGATGGCCACAGTTTGGAGAACACAGCTAACGGTGAGAACAGGCCTCATGGATAGCGTGCTTCCTGTGTGCTCAGGCAGCCTCTGGGCTTGTGGTTTTGATCTCCAAACAGCCTGGGGACTCAGCACTGTTCTTACTGTCAGGAAGACATGGGGCTAGCAATTGGTGACTTAGTCACATCCTGGGGCTCCCTGGGGCTGGGATTGAAACTCGGGTTTCACCGTCTCTGAGCCAGTTCTACTGTTCTGAATTTGAGCTACTGTTACTACTATTATTCTCTAAAAATTCTAGCACCTGGCAGTTCATTCTTGTTACATTGTTTCCCACAGGTGAGAGTGCATGCGTGGGGCTCCCTGGAGCCTCTGTGCTCTCGGGTGACCGGACCTTTCGTGATGAAGGCTGGGGAGGCTGTGGGCCTCTATGAAGAACCAGTGTCCGCACTGCTGGGGAGATGTGGGGGCTGCACGCGGGAGAGCTGTGTGGTCACCTTCTACCTGGCAGCCGACCGGGAGCCCTTGAGCTCAGTCAACTATCACTTCCTGTCCTCTCTGAAGGAGGCCGTGGGGCTCCCCAAGGCCCAGATCACTGTAAGCAAGGGGCATCTGCGGTCTTTGTAGAGCATTCCAACTCTTGGGTCACCTTCTTGCATCCTGTTGGCAGATTTTTTCCCCCGTGGTACCGAAATGACTTGAGGCCTGGGGAAGATGGGTTTCTCCTGGCTGGATGCAGAGACCAAGCGAATTTTGCTTTTAACTCAGGAAGTGTCGGGGTTTTCCTTGTCCACCGCTCACCTGCTCTGTCCCCCTTTCCAGTGGGGCTGGTTGGCGAAGCCTGAGCCTCTCCACAGACGGGTTCCGGTTCCACCGTCGTGCACCACCTCTGACTCTCTTGATAACCCTCAAGTGTCACCCTCTGTGCTTCATGAGTGAGAAAACCAGTTCAGAGAGATAAATCAACAAGCCCGAGGTCCTATAGCTAGGAAGCGTGGGAGCCTGCTTGAAGCACTCTAGTTTTGACTCTTAAAAACACAGTCTATTGACCACTCCCTGATTTCTGGCCTCAAAGCAGCTTAATCACTGCATCTCTGTGTCATCGCCAGGAACAAAATAGAATGATCAGGATGCGTTGTTACAAAAATTGTGCAGCTGGAGCCTGGCATCTGGCTGATGGCACGCCTTCCCTTTTACCCCTTATATTGAGTAACTGTCCTTATTTTCCTAGGAAGTTTCATTCTTTACTTTGAACACATTTTAAAATTTGGCTTATACTTTCATTTCATTGAGAAAGACTTCAGAGTTGACTTTGGAAATAGCCATATAGAAACACCTAGGCCTCGTGTCTTATTTGAAGGGGGCCTGACAATTGAAGATACACATTCTTTCCAAATTAACAAGGAAATAGTCTCATGATGTGATCTAAGTTATCTGTAACAACTGAGTTAAAACAGGTATGAAGGAAATGACATGTTTATGTAGCTTTTTTTAACAGAAGAAAAAAATTATGTACTGGGCAAATTTTGGGTCCCTAAACTTGTGACTTTCCAACAGTTGTTTCTTAGTTTCTGTTAGTGAGGCCTTCATCACCTGGAGATGATGGGCTGTGGGAGAGGAGGAGGGTACTTGTGTGTCTTACTGCATTTGTGTTTTTTGGGACCTGTCTGTCCTAAAGAGCTGTAAGAGGAAAATCGTGTTGATTGCTACGGATTTGGGGCTTATGGTGGGCTGGGTACTTGTTCTCTGTGAAAGCAGGACACGAGGCTGAAGCTTGGGCAGTAAGTGCATGGAGAGGCAGGCAGCAACTACGAGCAAGGTGCCCGCCCCCTGGCTTTGGCTGCGCTTTGGCAGTAGCCAAGGCTTTCCCGGCAGCTCATGGGGCGACTGTATGCGCGGCATGGTCCTTGTGCCTGTGGCTCTTTTAATGTATTCACTGGAACAGCTGGGAGTGTGACTTGGGATTTTGGCATCTAACTCTAAGCCTGAGTCTCTGCCCGTCCAAAAGTTACTTTTTGAAATTTCTATCTTTATGCTTTTATAAGGTAGGTTTCCTTGTTTATAAATCAGGATTCTGAATGATCATCACACGAGTACATTAAGGCCAAATGATATAAATTGCTCTTTGAAATTGTTTGTATCATACATAATATATAAAGACCCTATAATATAGCATGAATGAGGCTTGCTTGAAACATACAGTGTGTGTTTAAAGTTAAAAAATGTGTTAAGAGATACATGGCCTTTCTTCATTTATAAATATTCCTCAGCTGAAATCCACTCAGCCCACCATCCTCGCCACTTTCTGAGCCGGTCTGGAAGTCCTCTGCCACTGAGGTGTCCAGATGCGCTCTTGGAGCTGCATCTGTGTCCTGAATTGATTCAGAACCTTTGACTTTCACGGTCAGTTGGCTTCTGGAAGAGCCAGAAGTCGCATTTGGTGAATACCATGGCCAAGGACACGCTGTCCTGTCTTTAGGAGTTTGCCTGTTTGTTGGACGGTGCTTGGCAGAGGCATTCACCATATTTTTGGTCACACCTTTTAAAGGTTCCCCAGGAAAGACTTGCGGAACTGCCTTGAGAAGTGCCAAGGATAATGGGATGTGTTTGAAGCGGGAGAGAGCATTTTGTGTGGGATTAATAGCAATGTGCCTTTTACATTTTTAAAAAAAATTCGCTATATTTTTCCATCAGCCCTGTGTGCATGTGGAGGAGCCATGTTGCATGACAACTGCACAGCACAGAAGAGCACGCCACGTTTGGCTCTGTGTTCACTAGCAGCGCACAACCATGCGCTCCGGGGAGCAGCTCGCCCCGGGGCTGGGCACGCGCTCACTGGCTTTTGCCGCAAATGGCCCCTGCAGGCTTTAAGTGGCACTGGCGACTTTCTGCTGAGGTGGGAGGGAATCACACATGCTGAAAGTGCTGGTCATGAGGCTTTCCAGGGCAATGAAGGAGAGAGGATGGTGGAGCTTCTTAATACTTGGTCCTGTATATTTCCTTGAACTGTAATTACAGTTTGGTAATTTTCCAGACTGAGCCATTTTTCACATATTGGTGGGTGTCTGGAACTGTGCATGGCATATGTGACGTCAGCATCTTCAGAGTGAAGTACTAGGAAATGTCCTCTTATTAGGCCCACGTTAGATGTCCCACAGGTGTTGCCTAGAGGCCAGGGGTCCTCAACCTTCTGGGCACCACAAACCAGTTTTGTGGAAGCAGTTTTTCCACAGACGAGAGGGGGCAGAGTGGCATTAGTGTCACGGCCTCAGATCATCAGGCATTGGGTTCTCGTAAGAAGCCTGCAGCCTGGATTCCTCGCACGTGCGGGTCTCAGCAGCGGTGACACTTCTGTGAGAGTTTGTTGCCTCTGCTGATCTGACAGGAGGTGGAGCCCAGCTGATAAGGTGGGCAGCAAGGAGTGGCCACACACACACACACACACACACAGAGAGAGAGAGAGAGAGAGAGAGAGAGCGCGAGAGAGCGAGAGAGAGAGAGCGCCTTGAACCCCGCAGCTGGGTTCCTAACAGGCCACAGCACAGTGTCCCAGGGGTCAGAAACTGCTGCTATACACTACATCGCTCTTGCCTATCCTTCAGTTCCTTTATTTGTTCTTTTCCCCACCAGGCCAACATCTCCCAGCAAGGTGACACGTTTATTTTTGATCTGGAAACCTCAGCTGTTGCTCCCTTTGTTTGGTTGGATGTGGGAAGCATCCCAGGTAGATTTAGTGACAATGGTTTCCTGATGACCGAGAAGACACGAACTGTATTATTTTACCCCTGGGAATCCACCAGCAAGCGTGAACTGGAGTCATCTTTTCATGTGACCTCCCTGACTGATGTTTACTAAAGAAGTTCAGGTTGTATTTTCCAGTAGTCGTGGAAGATAAAGCCTTTCGAAGCACCAGCTGGCAAGGAAGGCGGCGGGGACAAGTTGTAGAAGCCAGTGGCACATCTGCGAGCTGCCACGCATCTGATTAATCACTCTGCCAGGAGTCTGCACATGGATACTTTTAGGGAAGCTGCTTACCCAGTGATGTCCCCAGCCAAGACTGCATCCAGGAGTCCTTGAACCTGTGCCGGGGTTGTGTTTCAGTCCTTCACCACACAGTGTTGGCACCACATGAGCCATGACCAGACAGCCTTTTCAGGAGTCGGAGGTATGGGACAATGACAGTATCTATGGAACCCAGTGGGTGAGGCTTTGAGGCCATGTAGGCCTTTCATAGTTAACATCGAAAATACTGACCGATCTAAATGAAGTGCTTTGTGATTATTTCCATCGGCGTTGGAAGTTCAGAGGCCCTGTAGTCGGAGGTGTCTTGCCGGAACCCATGTTGATTGTTGTTGCTAGGCTGTTTAGAGTTTGATTGTTGCCATTTGATTACTGTTCTGGGAGCCAAATTCTTTTTTCACATTGAGTTTTTAAAATACAGTTTTAAGAACAGTTTTTTTTTTTTTTAAGGTTCTTAAACTGATTCTCCAAAAAACAAACTGACATTTGAAATGGATGTGACTGTGATCACTGGAATTTTTTGGTGTCCAAACACTGGGCCCACACTTGTTTGTGGGCTTCAAATTTGGCCAAATCCGTGAGCTTTTCAACTCAGGCACAAATTAGATTTAGACTTATTGTCTTACTAAAGTAGTATTACCTTTGTCATGAGTTTAAATCATTTTATTTATATTGATTAGGTATATGTTATTTTAAAATTGTTTTATTACATATTATCACATTTATAAAGTTATATTGATAGTAATAAAAATGGGACAAAGCATTAATAATTAGTTTGAGTGCAAGTAGGTGGAATATTTTTAATGTTGCATTTGTTTCTGTGAGTTTGAAACTATATAAAACTGAAGTTACATAAATTGCATTGCTAATTTGGCACTTCATCTGTGTCTTCTTTAATCACTCTGTTGATCCTCACTGTGCTTCATATAGTGCTAGACCTTAGTTTCCATTTGACAAATAGGATAATTTGAAGAATCCCAGCTAAGAATTTGAAGGAATTTCTCTGAAAAGAATCACAGTAACTGGTGACAAGTGAACCAGCAATATTTGGATTTGAAACTAAGACTCATTAGAAACGGTTTTGGTCGTGAGACAGAAGCTTTAGGTTCTGTGGCTGTCAAGGAGAATAAACACTGACAGGCGTGCCCGCTCCTTCCGAGTCTTGGGTCCCCTCTCTGCACACGTGTGTCCCCAGAGCCTGTCCGGGCCTGCACCTTGTGGGCGTGGGGGCCCACGACACTGTGCCAGCGTGACATGGGCTTTGAAGCTGGAGGGCCAGAAGTCATGTGGCAGTTTCTGCAGTTTTCATGAAGTTATTTTGTTCCTATTTTGATTTTCCTGTGGTCATAGGGCAATAATAACACCATATCAAGTTTGTTTTGGAAAATAAATAATTATCAGGAAGCCTGTAAATGGAAGTGTCACCCTGGGGCAGAGGGGTGGGGGTGGGAGAAGGTGGGGCGAGAGTGTCCTTCCAGGGCACGCCCTGGGTGATCGCCCACTCTCAGCCACCCGCCCTTCCCAACAGCATGTAGAACCCAGAGATAATCCGTGTCACCCAAATAATGAGGCTTCGCATATCCAAACCATAATATCCATGATGACTGCACTTATCAGTAACATAATCATTATCAAGCAGTTAGCGCATGAATTAATAGTAAGAAATGCACCGTGGGGAGGCTGAGACAGGAGGATTGTTGTGAGTCACCGTGAACTGTGTGGGGAGAGTTTGGGGATCTCTCTCTCTGTCTCTCTCTGTCTCTCTCTGTCTGTCTGTCTCTCTCTCTCTGTCTCTCTCTCTCTCCTGTATTTCTGTTTTTCTGTAGTACTGGGGATTGAGCCCAGGTCCTTCACTGAGCTACATCCCAGCCCGTTTTGATTTTTGATTTTCAGACAGGGTTTCACTAAATGCCTAAGTTGCCCGCGCTGGAATCAGACTTGCAGTCTTCCTGCCTCTGCCTCCCAGAGAGAGTTCTAGTATCACAGGCCTGTGTCACCATGCCCAGCGGGGATTATCACTCTTTTACAGAAATACTAGGTACACAGTACTTTTTTTTTTTTTGAGGCAGGGTCTTGCTCTGTAGCCCAGGCTGGTCCTAAACTCACTGTGTAGCCCAGCCTGGCCTTGGACTCACAGTAATCCTCCTGCCTCAGCCTCCCAACAATGCATTTTTAATAAGTTATAAGCATATATTTATACCCACTCATTATTTTTATTTTATAAAGTATTTCTTTTTTGATACCTTTTTCAGAAAGAATTTGCCCATATTTGCTTCACTCTTACTATTAACTCATGTGCTAACTGGAAGACAATGTTGTGGTGGCTGGAGCAGACGCCATCGGCTGGCTACCAGTCCCGTCTCTGTGCTCCTTGAAGTGGCTGTGTCTAGGGATTGACTTATGATATGTTATTCTAAGCCTGTTCTCCTTTGTCAAAGGTTAAGCCTGTATGTGTGTGCGCACGTGTGTGTGTGTGTGTACCTAGAACAGATGAATACCCCACAGTGGCCCTGGGCTCATTCTCTGATACTGGAACTGCAGACTTTGGCTCCAACACATGATGACCTTGGAACAGTTGACCCCAGGCCTCAGAGCATGCGTGCGTGTGTGGTCTGGCACTGGGGATTGAGCCCAGGGCCTTTGCACTGAGCTATCTCCCCTGCCTGTTTTCTGTGTTTGAGACAGGATATTGCTAAGTTGCCCAGGTTGGGCTTGAACGTGAAGTCTTGTGCCTCACCTCCCAGAGTTCGGGGATTCCAGGCCCGCCTACCAGGCCTGGCCGGTTTTTTAGTGTTTAAGGTGGGGTTGCTAGTAATCTTATTCTGTAGCGTTGTGGAGGACACCTGTGAGCACGCTGCAGGTGCTACTTCCTGATCGCTATTCTCAAACTCTGAGGTTCGTGAGGGCTGAGGCAGGCAGGCCGGGCTGGGGGGTTGGGGGCGCATCTGTTTTTTTGCCTGAAGATGAAAAAGTGTTCCCAGGCTTCTCTCTACTAAGAGAAAATAGTCACCAGGCTCTGCGACCTGAGTCAAAGGAGCAAAACTCAGGCAGAAAGCTGAAGATGTTTCTGATTCCTTTTTTTGTAAGACTGTTTCCAATTTTATCACAGGAAAAAAAGGAAAAAAAAAAAAAAAGCAAGAGGCCTGCCAGCTGGTGGGTGACAGTGGAGCTGCCCCCCTCCCCCAGGCCTGCTGCCTGGTCAAGGGGACGCGGGGCGGGGTCCCCTACCCACCCTCCTCTCAGAATCAGGCCACCGGAGTCTGGAGCTGCTTTGGAGAAGGCAAGAAGGAGAAAGAGGAAGTAACAGGGAGGGGAGAGGGAGGGAGGGAGGACAGAGCAGGAGCAGAGGGCTGTCCCCTGGCCTGCGCTCCGGGTGCGGCCCAGCAGGGTGTGCTGGGCTCAGGCCCAGGCCGCAGAGGAGCTTTCCCAGCGTTTTCTGTCTCCTCCCATCCATTGCTGCTACCTCGGCAAGAAGGGAGCATCTGGTTTATTGTTAATTGAAATTTAATTATGAAGACTGAGTACAAAGCCTCCAAATAGAAGAGGGACAGAAGGGTGGTCAGAAGATTTGTAAAAGGCAGCGTAAGCTAAGCAAGGGGGTAGGCACCTGTAATCCCAGCACTCTGGGAGGCTGAGGCCGGAGGATCTCAAGTTTGAGTCTAGTCTGGGCAAATTAACGACTTAAAGAGACCCTGTCTCAAACTCAAAAAGCAAAAAACGGGCTAGGGATGTAGCTCAGTGCAAAGGCCCTTGGCTCTGTGCGCAGGACCCCTCCCCAAGATCAGGGAATGCCCACGCCGTGAGCAGGGCTCGGGGGATGGTTCTCAGTGAAGCCGGGCCACCCACGGCCTCCTGTGTCTGCGCAAGGTCAGAGTTGCTTCTGTCTCACAGACTTTCTTCCCTCAGAAGCTGTAACCCGGATCCCCTTGCCTTTGAGGGCCTTCAGGTACCAGCCACCCACCGTGCACTTATGCTGTGCCTGCACCTGGCTGACTGTGGGAGGCAGGGCCAAATGGTGCCTGCGACCTTCGGTTCCACACGGGTAAGCAGTGCCAAGGGCTGCAGTGACACCAGACTGAGAGCAGTTTGCTTTTTTCATTGTGGTACTGGGCACGGGGCGTAGGCCTTTACACTAAGCAACATCTGCAGCCCACTTTTATTTTTGTTTTTGAGAAGGGACCTGCTAAGTTGCCAAGGTGCCCAGGCTGTGCTTACATCTGTGATCCTGCTGCCTCAGCCTCCCGGACAGCTGTGATTACAGGCTGATGCCGCCCCCTGTGTGGTTCCCTCTTCGTGAGCACACAGGTCCTTCCCAAGCACCTCTGGTCCCCACCAGTGGGGAGGTCAAAGTGTCCCTGGCTCTGTGTGGGGGAAGAGGCCAGAGGCCGGGGCCCAGTAGAAGGCAGGAAGGGCTTGGCCACCGTGGGCCTTCACGGGGTTTAGATCTGGTCCTCTCCATCCCTCTGGGCCAGGCTGGGCTCAGCAGACCAGCAGGTTTCTGCGTGGCTGTGGGTCACCCACCAGGGGGCTCTTGGAAGCTGTAGTATGGATTGTTGGGGGAGGGAATGGCTCCCAGAGGCAGAGCTGGCCACCTGCTAAGCAAAGCTTCAGCGGCCCTGGGCTGGTAGGAGAAGGGCGGGAAGGGGGAGACCAATGGGGGCTCCTGGGGCCCCTTGGCCTGGTGGCAGGACTCTGCCAAAGTGTGAGGTGGGCCTAGACTGAGTGCCTCCAATTGGCTTTCTCTGTCCTGGGTGCAGCCTGTGACCCATCCCTCATGGCAGCCACCAGCTCAGAAGCTCAGGGATGGGCTACGGCAGGAGGCTTAGGAGCCCTGGGCCGACCCTCAGCTGTTACCCTGGACCAGGTGCCTCTGGGCATAACACGTCTAGGTCCTGTGGAACATGGACAGGAAGTGCCTCCCCTGGCCTCATCCCATTCGCCTCTGCTGTGTGACAATAGTAAACACTTGAAAATATTTTTGTCAATGGAAGCATTCTGTTTAAAATTTTATTTTTGTTAGGTTTGGGTCTGGAACGTTCCCAAAGCCTCATGTTTGGAAGGTGATTCCGTCATGGAGTTAATCCATTGGTTTTCTGTGCTGTTAAGATGCGGGGCCTGGTCAGAAGTGGTGGGTTGCTGTGGTTTGACCTGGAAGGGATTGCAGGGAAAGGTGTCCACTAGCTCCGCCCTTCATGGCTCACTCAGCTTCCTGTCTGCCAAGGGATGAACAGCTTCCCTTCAGCCAGGGCCTTTGCCAGACAGACCCTTCACCATTGGCAACCATGAGTGGATGGAGACCTGAAAGTGTGAGCTAAAATGAACCTTTCTTAAGTTGTGGGTGTTGGGTACCATGCCCCAGCAGCAAGATATTAACTAAGAAAGAGTCTCCTCCCACCTGCCAAATAATAGGAAGAAATTTATTTTAAAAGCATAAGAGAATATTTGCATTTGGACCAGGTGATACAGGTATGTGGAAAAAAAAATCCTTGCTGTGGAATTGTTCATTCAGATTTTTGAAGCAAAAATAGTTAAGTTGTGCACTGTTGCCTTAGGAAGGGAAGGGAACCGCCACAGTGCTTTGAAATTAGGAAAATACCTCTTTTTGCAGAGATCAGCCCCAGTGGTCTGGTGTCCGCCGTGAGCTTTTCACCTGCCCTGGTGGGAGGCGCGTCCGTCGTATTCTCCAGCAATTCCATCTCGCTGTTCTCTACACCACCTGTGCTCCCAGGACCGCGAGGAGCAATCCAGGGAAGTGGCTTCTAGAGCTCTGCTCTACCTGTTGTGCTGCTGGCCTGAGGAGAATCTTGCTTCCCAGAGAACCGGCTCCTGCTCTTCTCGTCTGAGAATCCTGCCAGTTTTCTGCAGACCACATAAAGATGAGCTTAGCTGGGAGGGGTGGCCCAGGTCCTTGGGAGGCTGAGGCAGGAGGATCACAAGTTTGAGGAGTGACGTTTACCCGACCCAGCTGGCCATAGAGAGGACGTAGGGAGGAGGCACCTCGCGTTGTGCATGTTTAAAGGTTAGAAACGGAAGATTTGCCTAAATAGGTAAGTGATTTTTATTTATTTATTTTTATTTTGCACATTTGGGTGCTGTACTGAAGTCCAAGGCTTCTGTGCTGATGATAGTAGCATGTGCGGTGTGAGTTTAGTTTGTATGTGTTGTGGGGATGGGGCACTGGAGGCTGAGCCCGGGGCCTTCACACAAAGCTACATCCCAACCTGTTTTTGTTTGTTTGTTTCTGTTTCTGTTTCTGACAGGGTTTCTTACTCTGTAGCCCAGGCTGGCCTTCAGCTCCTGCCTCAGCCTCCTGAGTGCTGGGATTACAGGCTTGTACCATCACACCCAGCTCTATGTAGTTCTGGGGAATTGAACCCAGGGCCTTGTGCTTGCTAGGCAAGTGCTTGTGCCATTCCTCCAGCCCCCCCCCCCCCCCCCCCCCCCCCCCCCCCCCTCCAACTTTTTTGAGACAGCGTCTTTCTCTGTAGTCCAGGCTGGCCCTGAACTCATGGCAGTCCTCCTGCTTCAGCCTCCTGAGTGCTGGGATGACAGATGTGTGCCACCACTTGGGCTTCCCACCTAGTTTTATTTTGAGATCGGGCCTGGCTAGACTGCCCAGGTTGAGCTTTAACTTGCAATCCTCTTTCCTCACCCTCCCAGAGGGCTGGGATCATCGGCCTGTGCCACTGGGCCTGTCTGAGCTCTTGTACTGCAAGGCCCAGCCCCAGCCCTTAGGTAGGTGATGTCTAAGGTCTTGTCCAGTCCTGATTCTTCGGTCTTTAAGAACAAGAACAAGCCGAGCACAGGGTGCACCACTGTAAATGCCAGCACCCTGGGGGGCAGCGGCGGGGGCCTACAAGTCCCAGCCAGTCCTGAGCAGTGTAGCAATGATTTAGTGAGAACAAGTCTAAAAAAATAAAATGAGAGAGAGAGAGAGAGAGAGAGAGAGCATGAGAATGAATGGGATTTAGAACTTTTCTGTGGGCCTGGAGGAACAGCACAGGTTATAGCATTTGCCTGGCAGGCACAGGCCCAGAGTTCAATTCCCCAGCATTGCATAAACCAGCATGCTGGCTCGCTCCTGTAATTCCAGCACTTGGGAGGCCGAGGCAGGAGGATTACTGTGGTTTTTAGGCCAGCCTGGGCTACATAGTGAGTTCAAGGCTAGCCTTGACTATAAAGTGAGACCCTATCTCCAAAAAAAAAAAAAAAAGACTTCATCTGTGTCCCCCTTTAACAACTCCTGTTCATCCTCCCTTGACTCCTGTACTTCCCCATATCCGTTACCCAGAAAGATACAAATCAAATTCCCCAGAAAGGCACAAATAGGATGAAGAAAGAGGTGTGGTGACCTCCAGCCTGTGGCCACTCCGTGGCCTGTGAGTGGGGTGGGGCTCATCACCGGAGGGCGCACCTGTGCCTCGCGCTGCGCCCTGCCCCTGGCGTTCGGCTTGGACACTTCAGGCTATGTCCTCTGCACTTTCTAACGGTAGCATCTTTTCCTCAGAGGACTTCCTGTAGCCGGCATCAAGAACCCCCTGAAATCCGCAGGGCCGGGGCTGGAACCTGGGGTGAGTTACTTAGCATTCAGGTCACCCGGTTCTTTAGTGGGACACGGGGGTGAATGAACACATGCGTAGACATACGTACGTATATGCAGGGAGGGGTGTCACCAAGAGTCGTTAGCTCAAAGGGGCTGAGTCTCCTGGCACCGACCTCCTTTGTCCTGCAGGCCCCTGGGAGGCCCAGGGTGTGGGGCCGGGGACAGGAGCTCTTGGCCCCCCAGAGCCACAGCAGGGAAGGAGCTCAGCAAGGTGCCTGCCTGAGGAGGCTGGTGGATCACACAGAAAGGCGGGGCAAGGCCGGTGGGGAACAGAGACCTTAGGGCTGTCTGAAGTTCTGAGGGAGCTATTTTTAAAAGGCACCCGCCAGGAGACTCACTTTGGGCAGGTTTATTTTGGGTCTCCTACTTTGCTTTTGGGTTGTGTCCCAGTCAAGCCACTCCCTCCTTGCGGAGACCTGCAGCCGTGGGGAAGAGGAAGACTCTGACAGACAGCGGCCTTCTTAGGAGACCGGGGACAGTCGTTTCGCCTGTGACATGGAAAGTTGGGCCAAGAAATGCAGTATGTCATCCCCATCCCTTAGGGAGCCAATCGGCCAGTGGGTCACACGGCGAAGCTAAGGGCAGGGGTCCAGCCCACGGCCTCTCCTGAGGTCCCCCACGGAAGTGAACATGGATCCGGGTGAGCATGGGAGGAAGGCTGAAACTGAGCACGGCCCAGGTGAAGTCACAGTGAATGCTGTCAGCACTAGGCATGCAGCAGATTGTCACCACGCTCCGGTCTCTGACATGACAGTGCCCAGACTGCAAGTCCAATTTAAAGGGAAGCAGAAGCTGGCCTGGTGGTCCAGGCTGCTAATCCCAGTGCTCTGGGAGGCTGAGACACGAGGACTGAAAGCTGGAATCCAGCCTGGGCAACTCAGCGACTTAGGGAGACCCTTTCGCAGAGTCAGAGAGAAGAAAATGGACTGGGGAGGTAGCTCAGTATGGAGGCCCTGGGACTGACCCAGGACGAGAAAAATAATAAAGGGGTGAGGACTTGAGGTCTCCACTACATGTGCTTCAGCTCTGCTGAGAGAGAGAGAGAGAGAGAGAGAGAGATCAATACACTATTCAGAAACCAGAGTAACAGAGAAATGGCCATGTGATAGAAAACAGAACTTTTTTATTTTGTTCCTGAGGCAGGGTCTCTCTAGTTCAGGGCGGTCCTGAGCTCACTGCGCAGTGCTGACCATCCCTGAACTCATGGAAGTCCTGCCTCCGTCTCCTGAGTGCTGGGATTACGGGTGTGCGTCACCACACCTGGTGTATGTCGTGCTGGGGAATTGAACCCAGGGCTTGTGCTTATCAGGGAAGCACTCTAGCTTCTGAGCTACACCCCCAGCCCTGAAAACAGAATTTCGTTATTTTTTAAAATTCCTTTTATTTGTGAGGTACTGTAAAGTTTTAAACTCAAAACCTCAAAGTATCAGAGAATTAAGACTTGTGGAGAAGGGCCGCTGCTCCTTCAGGACTAGTGTTTCCAGTGCTTTCATGGTGCAAGTTTTCACACATCTGGAAATTTCTCTGATGAAAGGAGGAAGGTGTTCACATTTTGTTTTCTAAGTGACTAACCAGTCGGGCCATCGGCTCACCGAATAACCACATCTCCTCGTTGATCTGACATGCTAGTTTGGCTTACACTGAGCTCCGGTGTGCTGGGGGCTCACGTCTGGACTCGGTTTCTTTTCTCCGAAGACAACGCCCACCAGGTGACCCAGGCTCTGGCCTGAGCCCCACAGCCATGCTCGCTTGAGTTCGCCCAGTCACATTTCGAGGTGTTTTGGGGAGGAGTGGTATTGGGGCTCAGGCCCAGGGCCTTCACACTGGCTACATCTCCAGCCTGTGTTTTTCTACTTTGAGACAGTGTTATGATGTGGAATGTCCCTAAAGCCTCATGTGTCTGAAAGGTGGCTCAGTCATGGGGTCAGTTCAGTTCATTGATTTCCTATGCCACTAGAAAGTGGGGCCTGGTTGGAAGGAGCGGGTTGTCAGGGCGTGACCTGGCAGGGTGCAGCTCCCTCCGGGCTCGGTCCTTCCTTCTCCTACATGTTGCGATACTGCTGAACTTTTCTGTGGCTAGGCCTTCACCACTCTTCTGTGCTGCCTGCTGACCATGAACAGAGGCCTAAAACTGCCAAGATGCACCTCTCCTCCCTCCAGTTGTGGGTGTCAGGGATTGTGTCCCTGCGATGAGCAGGTGCCTAAGGCATGAGCTTGAACTTGCAATCCACCTGCCTCCGCCTCCCGGAGTGCTGGATTCCAGGCCCACTCGATTTCCTTCTCTGTAAACTGAGGACAAATCTGCATCCCCCACTGGGCTGGCTGACGGCAACCGCGTAGGCTGGGTTCTCTGTGTAGGACGTGGAGGGGGGTGTGCACCTGTGTGATCAGCAGCCCAGGAAGGGCAAGGCCGAGAGGCACGGGGAGCACGGGCAGCCTCTGCCAATGCCCCAGATTTGGGCGCCGGCAAGCCGTTCAGCCTGGTCCTGTCCCCTGCGGGGAAGGTGGCTCCCTGCAGTGGCATCACGGGAAGCTGCCTGCTGGCTCAGGTTGGAGGAGCCTCAGGGCCAGGGGAGGTGTAGCTCAGTGGCAGAGCACTTGCTGACATGTGGCCTGGGACTGATCCCCAGCATTGCCAAAAATAGTAAGAGGGCTACTGGCCGTGCATCTTGGAGTCAACCAGTGCACTTCATTCATAAACTTTTCCACTTCCTAATTTCCAGCACGGAGCCAGAGAGTTTTAATGAAGCTTCATGCCAGAGGCCCTCAGATGCCCACATCTCAGTTCTGTATGCATCAGAGACAGAAAGGGGATATATATATAATTTTTTTTTGTCAGTACTAGGGATCGATCCTGGGGCCTTGACGCCAAACTACGTCCCAGCCCAGTTTTGATTTAGAGACAGACCCTGGCTCTCTATCTTGCTAAACTGCCCAGGCAGGGCTTGAACTTGTGACCCTCCTGCTCTAGCCTCCTGGAGTGCTGGAGGGACAGAGGAGCATGAGCTGATGGGTCTAAATGAGCTGGGACTGGACTGGACAAACCTAAAACTTTCATCTTACATTAAAAGCCTTTTCTTTCATTAATTTCTTTTTTTTGGTTCACTTCTAGATTAAAAAAAGAAGCCCACAGGGGAATGTGGCTGAGAGCAACCCCACCACTGCAAAGGGGCCAACTTAGGACTGTGTTCGGGGACATCAAACAGTGAGTTCAGCAATTTGCTTTTCCTTTTATTATAAAAGTAAAATAAAAAATAGCATTTATAAATCCAACATTTTTTCCTTTAAAGTATTTGATCTAAAAACATATTTACAATAGCAAAATGCAGAAAAAGGAGAAATGACCAGTTTAGCAGTGATTGAAAGCATGTTTAAATATAGGTAAGCTCATATTTGCAAATCACAGAGATAACTACATTAGAAAAAGCAATAAGCCATTTTTTTTTATTGCACACCAAGCGATTTTCATTTTAAAATATCTCTTTTCTTAATCTTTAGTCTGGACACGTAACTGTGCTCTGAGTAGCTAGAACCAGGCGGTGGCGGAAGGAGCGCACGGGTGGCAGCAGCAAGACGACAAGCAGCACGGGCGGGCGGCCGCGGCCGGCCCGCAAGCGACCTCAGCCCGGACCCGCCCGCTCGGTGTCCGCGGTGGCCCACCTGCAGCGCCTGCCCACTGGGCAGCAAGCCGGGTCAGAGGCCAGGAGTGGCCCTGTGGCTCGGGCCGCTGTCCTCTGAGCACCTCTGGATGCGTTTTGCTTTCCACCCTTGGGAATTTTAGGCTTTGGTTTACAAGGCGTAAGGAATCTCCAGCAGGCTAAATTTTGCCCTCTATAGGTCCTTCCTGCCCGCAGTCATGGGGCATTTTGTTGAGGGTTAGCAGCGGGCTGCTGGCGAGGGAGTCGGTGAAGCTGAGCTTGCGGAAGGACGTCTCCACGCCGCTGTCACAGATGCTGTCGTTGTCTCGGAGCTCATCTGAGGAGGGAGAGCACAGGGCGTGGCTCGCGTGGGGCCTCGCCTTCAGTGGACTGAGAGCTCCCACAGGGGTGGTGTGCCCTCGGGTCGCCGCCAGCCCCCAGTTACACTTTCCTACCGTGGGTCTCCGCCGCCAGCCCCCAACAGCACTGTCACACAGGCATGTAGCGTCAGTGCTCTGGGAGGCAGAGGCAGGAGGACAGCCAGTCTGAGCCCAGCTGGACAACTTAATGACCCAGTGAGACCTTGTCTCAAAGTCAAAACAAAAATATGGGCTGGAGACATATGTCTGTGCGAAGGCCCTGACTTGTCCCTTGTTAAGGAAAAAAAGGAGTGAACAGGCAAAGGCGGGACACATGGGCACTGCCTGCTGACGAGGCACCTGCTGAATGGTGAAGGACGTGCATGCAGCAGGAGCCACAGCAGCTGGTGCTTACGAGAACCGCAGCAGGGCGCTGAGCCCAGCGCTGATCAACCCACGGACAGCTCACTGTGTGACAGGCTGCTAGAAGCTGGGGCCTTGGGGGAGCCAGTTGGGCCCTGGAAGCGTGACCCAGAAGGGACCATCTGTCCCTAGCTTTCTCCTCGCTGCTTCCTGGCCACCATGTGTGGAACACGTGGTGGTCATGCCCCTCCATCCTGCTTCTGCCTTGGGCCAGCGGACCATGGACTGACACCCTGAAACCCACCCGTTTCCTTCACGATTCCTTGTCCTAGGCATTTTGTCACCGTGATGAGAACCTGCCCAGCACAGCAACCTCAGGGCTCCTCTGAACCTAAGGAGGGCAGTGCTTCTGGCCGGGGTGTCCAGAGCGCTAGAGAGGGCTGAGGACTGCACGCAGAAAGCTGGGACGTTTAAAGGAGCGTAAGTGTGCTGTGGAAAGCCACGCGTGGGGACTGGCTGCACAGGAGGGAGGCCCAGCTGTGACCCACGTACACCAGGAAGATGGCAGGGCACTGCTCCCTGGGCTGGGGGCATGGCCGGGGGAGTGGTGGGCACAGGACTGTAGGGGTCCTGGAGGGGATGCGGGTGAAGAGAGAGAATACAGAATTCTAAACTTCTTCAGAGAAGCTGTGCTGTGTAGGGGGATGGAGAAACCACACTGCAGCTAAAGGGGGTATGGGGCTGATAGTGTCTTTTCCTGTGTTGTATGTGTTCACTGTTTTAATGGTACTGGAACTGAGCCCCGGGCTTTCACACGAACTGTATTCCCAGTCCACTTTTACTTTTTCAATTTGAGACAGGGTCTCGCTAAGGTGCTCAGTTTCCCAGGCTGAGCTTGAACCTGTCTTCCTCTTGCCTCAGCCTTCCAGAGGGTGGGGCTGACAGCCTGGCTCTGTTTTGTTTTGAAAGATGACAGAATTCCAGTCTGCTTGGTGGGGACCCCGCGGGAAAGAAGGAAGGGGAGGAACCACCAACACAGCAGAGACCGCTGCCCTGCGCTTGTCTGGTGCCAACCCCTAACCTACTGAGCCCAGGTACGAGGTGGCCCACGTGGGCACGGGATGGGGCAGAGCTGGCAGACTCCTTGGTGCCCAGGAGAGACCTGCAGCCATTGCTGAGGAAGTGTGAGATGAGCCTAGGCTGAGTGGGGAGCACAGTTCAGACTGAGAGGCGTAAAATAGAAAAGTCACAGAGAAATGCAGGACCGTGGGCTATGTTCAGGATCCATGCCCCGGGCACGTGGTGGTTTTCTGGTGAACTGACAGGTGGCAGATAGGTTTGGTGTCAGGAGCACAGGAGAGATGGAAGAAAGGTGGAATCACTGAAGCAAGAAGGGGAAGAAATGGGAGGGGTATGGTGGGAAAAAGGACAGTGTCAGACTGTCACCTGGTGCTTGCAAAATCTCACAGGAAATGAGAAAAGTGGCGTTTTCCTTCCCCCACCACGTGATGTGTGTGACAGTGACCAGGAATCTAAGTGCCAATGTCACTGTCCGTGAGGATGGTCCCCTCCCCTGAAGGGTTGTGTCAGGAGTGGCAGAGTGACAGACACCAGGCTAAGCAGCTGCCCGGGAAACTGTTTAGGAGACCGTGGGGGGAGGGCCCAGCATGCCACAGCCTGAGAGACCAGCGGGGGCCTTGTCCCCTTCTGTCTTTCTGGTCTTACCTATCTGGGGCCTTGTGGCGGATGGCGACAGAAGCAGCGAGTGGGCCTGGGGGGTGCCCTTCCCCGGGCTGGAGGTGCCGAAGGCCGCCTGGACCACTTCAATGGCCTCAGTGTAGCCCATCTGCTGCAGGGCCTCCAGCAGCTCTTGGACTGTCCCCCCAGAGACCTGTGGGGAAAATGAGAGCGTGTTCCTGGGGCTGAGTCCCCGTGTGGCTAGTGATGGAGTCCCCAGCAGCAGCAACCACCGGCTCCCTGTCCTGCCCTTCCTTCTGTGGCCATTACCCCCCTCCAAGAGCTGGCAGGAACTGGGGAGGGCAGGGAGGACCTGAGTTTCCTGTTGGAGCCCACTGAGACACTGGAAATCAGAGATGCAGGTTGGGGTGGCGTGGGCTGTATCGAGTGAGGTTCATTACAGTATCTCCGTGCAAACCCAAGCTCTAAAATCTGCTGAGAGACAACCGTTACCAATGACATTTTCCCTCCCTCCTTCCTCGTTCTGCGGTACTGGGATTAAGTCCAGGGCCTTCACATTACGTTATATCCTTAGACCGTTTTTCATTTTGATTTTAAGACAGGGTCTCACTAAGTTGTTAAGTTGCCCAGACTGGGCTTGAAGTTAACAATGACATTTTCTATAGAAAGTGATTTTGACGCATGTTTTCCTGCTTTTTATTCTCAGAAATGAAAGTGCCCCTAGCTAATGAACAGTTCCACCAGGAGTAGCCTCAGAGCACACCAGGCCAGAGCCTGCTCCCAGGGACGGGAAGACGTGTGCATTGATGACATCTGTCGTGGTTGCTCAAGGGGATCCTAGTTTGGCCACAACTTGACCCTCCAGGTAGCATTTTCACAAGTACTTGGACCCGGGATGACTCAAGAAATCCAAAAATAGCCTTCTCAGGAAAACAACCTTCATTGTCCCTGGGGTCCCCTCCAGGCAACGGCCAAGAATGGGTTTCTTCCTCAGAGTTGAGGGATGGGTAAGGGGACTTTCCTGGCCAGTGATGCTAACAGAGCAAGCTCTTACCTCATAGTTGTCCATCAGCGTTTTGGAAGGAGCAGGACTCAGCCGGAAGGCATTATTCAGGATCCCCAGGCCCAGCTTCTGGGCCAGAGTGGCCCAGTTTTTGTCTGGATCAGGAATTTCTAGCAATTTGTAGAGCTGCAGCTTTGTGTCTTCAGTGAGCTGTTTCATGTCTCCTGAAAGAAACGAGTGAGAAGTGAGATTGGCCTGACCTGCCACAGGCTTGGGGGTGGAGTTGGGGGATATATCACAGCGGCCTCACCAGCCTATGACTCTAGGTAGGAACAGCGCCCAGGCCACTCCACCCGATGGTTAGAACAGGCAGTACACACAAGGTGTGACAGAGAAGTGTGGTGTGTGTTTAAATAATTCTATTACAATAAAAGACACAACGCCACAAATGCCCCTCCACATACTTGTCCTTCCTGTGAACACACTTAAGTCTGCCACGCTCTCCGCCTTCTGAGGCAGCTCTGGAAGTCCTCTTTTGTGAGTGTGTTTAGCTGCACTGTCATGGCTGCCTCCGTGTCCTGAATCAATTCAAAATGTCGGCCTCCCATGGTCATTTGACTTTGGGAAGATCCAGAAGTCACATGGTGCCAGCTTGGTGCACAAAGGGGACAGGACACACACTGCCGTCACGAGCCTCCCTTCCCGTTGGCTGGCACGCGGCAGCAACATTCTGCGTAGTGTTTTCAAGCGTACCTTGCAGACACACTCAGGAAAAGAGGACTTGCAGGACGGCTTCAGAAAAATGGCAGGAACAAGAGCTAAGTGTAGTCAGAATGGGCACGGTGACGGGGATTTTTCAATCACTTTCCATATTCACAGTAAATTTAGACCGGACATCCTCCTTTTCAGCCTCCAGGGCCTTTTGCTTTGAAATAAGGACTGGGCCTTTTCCCATACACTCCAGACATGTGATCTTCTCCCCTTCCCTTAAGCCAGAGTGTGTAGATGAGACTGGATGGGAGACCCACCTTGTGGCAGCAAGTCAGATGTAAACTCTGGCTCATATGGTTTCCCATTTAATATGTCAAATACCTGTTGGTTACAAAAGCACAGGAAAACATTACATAAAAACATCTTTGGGGTGTGCCCTGCAGTCCCCTGGTGCTCTGGGTCAATGAGGGGTTAGCTTCCTGTTTCTGTGGCAGGGCTTCCTGGAAGACGAGGTACCAACATACAGGAAAAACTGTGTGGTGTCCGCCGGGGTCACCAGCTCAACAAGACCAGCTGCCAGGAGGCCATGCTCACAGTTTTTAGAGGTGAAGCTGCACTCAGCCCCAACGAAGTCAGTGCGGCTGTGTGGGAGAGCTACATGCTGCCTGCCTTCTCCCTGTGTCTCTGCTCAGTACTTAATTCCATCTCGTGTGTGTGGTACTAGGAACTGAACTCGGGGCTTTCACACTGAGCTACATCCCCGCCCCTTTTTATTGTCTACTGGATGACAGTCTTGCTAAGTCACTAAGGTGCCCAGGCTGGGGTCGAACTTCTGACCTTCTTGCCTCAGCCTCCCAGAGTGCTAGGATGACATACAGGCCAGTGCCACATGGCCCAGCTTTCAGTGGAGTTTTGAGGGAGGCTTTCCATCTATTTAACCTGTTTACATTCCCAGGAATTCTAGGAGGACTTCCGTGTATCTGTACGTTCAGAATCACCACCCTACGCTCTCATCCAATGAGAACAGTCTTGCTTTGGATGCTAAGACAGTGCTAATGGGGTCTACCTGGAATGGGTGACTTCTGAGAGGCTCCTGTGCCCCGTCTCCTGACCTCTCCCATCTCCACTCTGATCTGATGAGGCTTTTATACTGGAGCCCACCTGACCTGATCTTCCGAGGACAGGTTCTCAAGGAAATCCTAGCCCACAACAGGCAGATTTTCTTCAAAACAAGAGGCATGTTCCTTGGGGGAATAAAGCACAGGCAGACCACCTGTTCCTCCATCCCTCTGTCTCTGGGAGCCCAGGGGTGGTGCCAGGCAGACAAGAAGATGGAGTGGTACTCACCTGCCAGTTGGCGGCCATATCCAGGGGTGTGGTTCCAGGCACGACGCCTTCATCCTCACCAGCCTTTTCCCAATTATCATCCAGGTCATAGAGAGGCTCAAAGTTTTCCACCAGGGAATCCGCTCCTGCAGAGTTAGGTGACAGCACCCGTCAGCCTTGACCCTCCCCATGTCTGACTGCTAGCAGGTCCGCTTCCCAAAGGCAAAATACAACCGGCTACCTGCCAGAACATCATTTTTAATGTGTCAAGGAGGTTTCTACCTAAATATCTGAAAAGATTCTTTTTTGTTTCTTTGGGTACACTACAGAGCCAAGCACACTACTGAAAAACAATCAAAGACTTAGCCGGGCCCAGGGCCCCGTCCTATAATCCCAGGTGAACATATACTCTGGGGGCAGAGGCAGGAGAATCACACAGCCTTGGCAATTTAGTGAGACTTCATCTCAAAAATTAATGATAAAAAATAGGCTGGGCATATATCTCAATGTGAAGAGCCTGATCCTCTATACAAAAAAGGAAGCAGCAGAGTCAGATGGTGAGGAGGAGAAAGAAAACAGAAGACTTCTAACATTCTGGCTTTCACATTTACCTCTGCAGGACATTTTTCACTTGAACGATACATCTTTAATCTGAGGACTAATAGGGAACATTTTACAGAGACTAGGGTGCACCCTCAGAATGAAGGTCTAAAACTCACATTTATCCCTCACCAATTCTGGGTACAGTACTGCCAAGACTCTGACGCTCACACAAAACACACCAAAGAACCTGCTGGTAGGATGTGTAATAACTGAAAAATCTCGCGCTGCTACATCCTGGGAAAGGTATCTCTCCTCTTTGGTTTCCAGCAGGAAAACACTGAAAGTCACTGGAGGACTAGAGCAAGAGTTCCTTCTCCAAAGCGTAGCCAATGAGCTACGCCGCAGAGCACTCAGCTGTGGACGAATGGACAGTGGCAAAGCTTAGCACACCCTCCTGAGATGAGGAAGGAACTTGGCTGCAACTTCCTGTCAGAACATGATTTGGGCTATGCCAATCCTGAGGGTGTGTTAATGAAAGCCGGTGGGGGGGGGGGGTTGCCATGCTGTGACTTGGGACATGTCACCTGCCCATGAAAACAGGCAATCGTAGGCTCTAGGTCTGCTCCTTAAGGGACCTTCTCCAAGACTGAGCTCAGAACCAAGCTTCTCATCTGAGTGTGTGTTTCCGTCAGGGAACTGTTTCGTACAGCATTCTGAGAAGTCAGGGAAGGTTTCTGCGAGTGCGACACCTTACCTTAAGCTTCTGCGATGCAGCAGTGACTTCCACAATGAATCACACACAAGGCAACCTGGGCCTCCCAGTCAAGAAAAAGTTCAGTTTGAAAAAACAAGGCTGCTGCTGACTTGGAGTGCAATTTAGATTTTGATTTGTCAGAGAAATATGGTGCCCTCAAAGAAAAAAGTTTCTACATCTTTAACCTGCTCTTTTCTTGAATTTATGAAGCATTTACCTTTAAATAAGATATGCCAAGCAGGCTTGCAATACCAATTTCACTGAACATGTTTGAAGGTTCTATTTGTGCAAGGTACTAGAGATTCAGAGATGAGCAGAATAATTTTCTACATGTCCAGGACTAGAGAATGACTGGAAAAACACCTGCAAGCCCACGAGCGAAGCAGAGAGAGAAACACGGCAGTCAGAGCAAAGTATGGCCGTTCACACAGCTGCAGCGTGACCCAAACACAGCTCTGCCACTAGGCGGCGCGGGGACTGGGACCTGGTGGTCTCTGTAGTAGTCTGTCCTTGGCTCTGAGAATGGCAACAGTATCATTTACCTCAAAGGGTTATTGTGGATTAAGTAGGGCCCATCGCCATTCAGTGCCGGCCAGGTGTGTGGGACACAGGCCAAGATGTGCCGGGGACCGCTACTAGCGCCTTGCTCATGGTGATGCTCAGTATATGGCCTGTTTATAAAGCATTTCTTTTTTCTTTTTTTTTTTGGTTGTTACTAGGGATTGAAACCAGGGCCTTTGCACTGAGCTACATCCCCAGCCACCCTTTTTCTTGTTTTATTTTTTGAGACAAGGCTCAAACTGCAATCCTCCTGCCTCAGTCTCTCAAACTGCTGGGATTACAGGCATTTGCTACCATGCTTGACTAAAGTTCTTACTGCTTATACTAGGAATTTTCTGACATTATCAGAGATGCGTAGGGATCCGATTTTTGAAAAGGAATTAAACTCTAAGATCCCTAGTGATGGGAGTGAAGCTAACCCAAAGCTAACGAATGGACTGGAGGTGAAACTAATGTGATATCCTGGGTGAGGTCCAAGACTCCAAACGGTGCCTACGACAGTTCCCATGGCACAGGCCGTGTCAGTTCCTCCACTCCTACCGTCCAGCGTGGCTGATGCTCTACTGAAGGTGAGTGCACACTTTTAGAATGCACTGTACCCCAACGGCCACCACTGTGCCTTACCTGCTGCTTTGAGGAGGGCGGCTAGCCGGGTGGACCCTCTCCCGGCTGCGATGTGGAGGGGCGTGGTTCCGTCATAGGTGGTACTGTCCACGTGGGCATCCCCCTAGAGCAGCCGCACAGTAGAGGGTTAGTGGAAGGTTCTGTCACGGTTTTGTCCCTGCCTCATGTTGGCATGGTGCCCGAGGTCCTCTCACAAGCCCAGTGTGACTTTGGGTTGGCTCTGCCTCTGAAACTGCCAGTGAGAAAGGCTGATGTGGTTCTGATCTGGAGCTTCCACTAAGCACCTCATGTGTTTGGATGTGGTGGGACACCTGTGGAACCCAGTACTGTCGGGAGGTGGGGCCGGGCTGGCGGGGCAGAGCACCGAGGTGTGACCCGGAAGGGGCGGATCGCTGGGAGAGGACCTGGAAGGGTATACCCTAATTCCCCTTTCTTGCTCGACTTGGCCTCCTGTTGGTAAGCCGGGAAAAGCCTTCCTCCAGACACGAAGCCTCTGCCGTGTGCTTCCACTGCTGTGGCTGCCCGTGAAGTTTCTGAAACACTGAGCTGAAATAAATCTTTCCTTCCCTAAACTGTGGATGGGGGGTTTGAGTCACAGTAACAAAAGAGTAAGACAGCTGGGCTTGGAAGGGATGGGGTAGAGCCTCCAGTCGCTCCTCAGAGACCTGGCAGGGAATGTCAAACTGAGCCCAGTGCAGGAGAACGGCTGGTGCTCTTTGACAAGGCGTCCTGAGACCCCCTGGATAATCATTGCCAAGGCCAGTGGGTGTGCCCTTTACCTCCAGGAGCAGGCAGCCCGCCAGCGAGATGTCGTCGTGCTCCACGGCCAGGTGCAGTGCGGTGCGCCCCGACTTCTGCTCCTGGGCGTTGACGTCGGCCCCGGCAGCCACCAGCAGCAGCAGGCATGACAGGCTGCTGCTCACCACAGCGACGTGGATGGCGTTGAGGCCTGCCGCCAAGCACAGAGACAGTCACGGGGGCCGGGAGACCTGGGCAAGGCCTCTGTAAGGCCGCCGTTCTTGCGTTCGGATCCCACAGTCTCCTCTTAACGCTTTCAGGAGACACAGGGAGTAAACAAACATTCTCCAAATAAACGGGGCTTTCTACACCTAGAAACCGGCTGACCAGCCGTCCATGCTCTTGGGATAGCAGCGAGCTGTGGTGAGCCGTGAGCAGCCGAGACGCCCTGCTCCCCTGGTAACTATGGACGGCGGTGCGGGGGAAAGCAAGTAACATGCGTGTCCCGCACCAAGTCCTTACTCAGGCAGCGGCGATCGTCTCTTACCTTCCCCGTTGGGCTGGTCAATAAGGAGTGCCGCCTTGTTGTGTTTGAGTAAGATACCGAGAACGTTATCGTGGCCTTCCTGGGCAGCCAGGTGCAAGACGGAGTTACCCCAGCGGTCCAGGAGGCTCGGGTCGGCCCCAGCCCTCAGCAGGTCCTCCACCATGGCCTCCTGCTTGGTGATCACTGCCAAGTGCAGGGGCGTCTACGTGAAGAGGGGCAGGAGGTGGGCTCGTCAGTGTGGCATCTACAGCGCCAGGCCTAGCCATTGTCACTGGTGTAGGCTCACCCCACGGCCACTTCCCGTTCCCAGATCAACTCCTGGCCTTTGTGAAGGAGCTCCCTGTTCTGTAACATGTGCTTAGCATGTGTACTGGACAAACAGTTGCTCAATAATTAGGATTAATGGGATGATTTTTACATTTACAACTCTCAATAGCTAGCTAGCCTGCCTGCTTTCCTTCCTTCCTTCCTTTGAATCAAGCCCAAGCCTAGGGGCTTCACACTGAGCTATATCCCCAGCCCATTTTTATTTTGAGGTAAGGTCCTTCTAACTTGCCCAGGCTGGGATGGAACTTGTGATCCCCTGGCCTCAGCCTCCCAGAGTGCTGGAACCACAGGCCTGTGCCATCAGACCCTGTTTCTTATCACAGACTATTGATTTTCTTTTGAGCTCACTTAGGAGCATGTTTAGTTTTCCTGAGTTCCCAGTAGGAACCTGTCTTTGGCTGACAATGTCATACATTAGCAAATTCAATCAACAGTGTGATTTTATGAAACAATCTAAATAACCTAGACAATAGAAACATTCACAAAGGTGTCATCGTTCTGTATGGACATGGAAACTCAATTTACTGAATTAAAAAACAGTGTTCCAAGGACTGGCTTCAGGACGCTAATAACTCTCCCGCCCCACTTCATCAAAGGTGTCACAGGATTCTGAGCGGCTCAGCCTGGACAGTGCCACTGCCTCACCAGCAGAGCTCAGACCACAGCACCGTGGAGCTGCCAGCACCTGCAGGGTAAATGGCCCGTCTGACGGCCCATCCCAACAGTGCTTCAGCATAAACTGTGAGATGTTCTGGAAACTCTGTTTTCAAAAAAGAGCAAGAAAAACACAACCTTGAAAGGACCTTGAAAGAACTGAAGTCACTGACACAACAGAGACTCTCCCAATGTTTATACGAATCCGTCTACTTCCCAGAAGCCGAACCACGAAGTCCTGCCAGCCCAGGGAGAGTCGCCTGGGCTCTGTTTCTGCTGGCAGTTGCCACCCGCAGCAGCAGATGGGCTGCCAGCATCCTAGCTGGCTGGTGCCGGCGGCCAGGGCATGTGCACAGTGGGGCCTGGGCACTTAAATCCCAGTTAAAAGACAGGGTTTTTTTTTTCTTCAAATTACCATTTTCCTTTTTTTCCTCCCTGTCTCTGGGACTAGGAATCGTGGGTTGGAATGGAATCCTGTCCTCAGAACTTTAGGGTTTATTGCCAAGAGCCTTCTCCTTAAACAGAAAACCAGTCACAAAGGCTGTGTTGGTTCATCTGTGTTTTCTAAAATATCCCGAGAAACTGGAAAAAGTGAAAATTGTAAAAAGATGAAAATAGTGTACCATTCAGAACTGAAAAAAATCATCTTTAGGGTTTTTTTTTTTTTTTTTTGTACTAGGAATTGAACCCAGGACCTTTGCACCGAACTACATTTAGGGATACTATATAATTATTTTTTAAAAACGAGACAGGGTCTAAGTTGCGTAGGGTGGCCTCAATCTCATGATCTTCCTGCCTCAGCCTCCCAGAGTGCTGGGGTCACAACTCTATGGTGTGCCACCAGGCATCGCCTCTGCTACTTTAAATACATCTTTTTCATATCATACAAAATCTTCTTACCAGCGCAGGCTTAAAAAAGTCTCATCTCATAGTGCCACCTAAGGTTTTCTGTGGTATTTTAGGCTTTTACATCTCAAGTTTGGTGCTGTATTTAAAGATTTTACAAGATGGGGCTGCAGCAGGTGTCACCCTCTGTGCAGGCACAGGAACTTACGCAGATGTCCTAGACAGCCAAGTATCTAAGTACCCCAGAGACCTGGCACCTGCACATCCACCTGAGTGAAATTCTGAAGAAATGCACAGGTGGACATGGGCCAGGAGACTCACGATAGTAGCTCTGTTTAGGTGTCCCTGCTGGGAAACACGTATGTGAGAGGCTGAAGACGTACACGAGAGGCTTCTCTTCAGAGCTGTAACAAGGAGCCACGTGCATATTATCACTGCAAGGGCAAATCCTATAAACAGCCAAGGTGGAGAGACACACACACAGCAAAATGGACTAGAGGATTTGTGGATTGCCAGGGACGGTAACTTCAATGTTCTAATGTTGATCCTTCTGCACTATTTACAAAACTATATAGTATACTAATTAAAACAGAAAAATACAGGCACTAAAACACCCAATAATGTCTCATAGAACTTATACAAATAAAACAATCCGTATCGCGCACACTGGAGTTGTCAGTGATGGCGGGGTGGGGGGAGGATGCGAGTGTGGGCAGCCTGTCCAACTGGCGGGCTGCTCGGTCTTTGCCCTTGTTTTGTTCAGTGAAGAGCAACTGTCTTAGACCATACATAAAACATATAATAGCTACTGTGAATATTTAAGTACTGAAACTTCCATTGTAAAATTTTTTCCTTATAACATTAAGTGAAATCAAGGCACCAAAATGGAGGGCTATGGTTGGGTATACTCAGAAGACACTTTTTCAGAAAAGCCCTAACTGTGCTGGGGTGTTCTGAGTGTGACTCTGGAGGGTGGCTGGAGGGGGGGTGGCGGGACCAGTTCACGACAGATGGTCACAGATCAGGGAAGGGTATTTGGGAGGATGTTTAAGATAACTGCCAAGTAATCCAAATTATTATTCAGAGACCTGTATGATTCCACGTCCATCATGGAACTACCAGACAGCCTTTACAACAGATCAAGGAGACCAAGAAGAGTGCCAATCTCAGCAGTTTCCAGTTCTCGATCAAAGTTGGCGCGTGCGTGCGTGCGTGCGTGCGTGTGTGTGTGTGTGTGTGTGGCTGAGAAAGAATACCAGGGAACCCAGACTCCTAGTGGGAAAACTGCAGCTGTATTCTCCTGAGAGGGTCAGAAGTGCCTGTGGTGGTGGCTTCTGGGCCTTTGCCTCTGGCACAGCAGGGAGTCCCAATCTATGGAACCCAAGGACACCAGGAAAGGTTTAGACATGATAGGTCACAGCAACTAATTCTGTGGTGCTGTGTCCTCCATAGGCCTCATTTATAAACAGAAAAACAAGTATCTCCTGGAATCCAGCTGCAGGCAATGCGGGAAAGCTCTCTGCGAGGGCCAGCAAGCTGAGCATCTTGCTCTTGGCTTCATTCGTATGCTTTTTTTGAGACATTCTTCCTCTACCAGGCTGGCCTCAAACACACAGCAGTCCTCCTGCCTCAGCCTCCCAAGTGCTGGAATTACCATGACCAGCATATGTGGTGCTGGGGAATCAAACCCAGGGCCTGTGCTTGCTAGGCAAGTGCTTTAACCACTGGGCTACACCCTAAGCCTTTGTTCATATACTTATGATTGTTAAAAAATAAAAGCCTCGGAGTCCGAGAGAATCAAGCTTCATGGGCCCAAGGGCTTCCCAAGGACTGCCACCTCCCAAAATGGCAGGGGAGCCTGAGGAAGACAGTCCTGAAAGTGTAAGTACCAGATCAGACTTCATCCTCGTCGTCATGAGCCAGGGAAAAGTCCCTGACTTTACTTTTCCCTCAGGGTGAAGCGCCAGAGACGGAGGAGGAGGCCGGTGTCTGACACCAAGCAGGGAAGAATTCTCAGAAAATCTGCATGTTCCACGGTGACATTTTAGTACTTCAAAGGCGGATTTAAAAATGTGGAAGTAAATACGAGAATTTAATACTGCCCTTTAAAATTAAAGAAGAATGAAGTCATGCTTGGTGGCTTAGCCCTGTAATCCCAGCATTTGGGGAGGCCGAGGCAGATGGATTGCGAGTTCAAGCTCAGCCTGCGTAATATAGCAACTTAGCAAGTCTCTGTCTGGAATAAACAATAAAGGAGCCTAGGGATGTAGCTATGTAGCTCAGAGCAAAGGCTGTAATTTCCTTTAAAATAATGACTTTTTTTTCTTTCAAATAAGGAAAGAAAAATGATTCACATCACTTGGTTTGAGAACTGAGCACTGGGGGTTGAGGGTGGAGCTCACCACTGCATATGAGGTCCTGGGTTTTTGTTCACAGCACCCCCCAGAAAACACCACCACTACCACCACCACCAACAAAAGGAGAACTGAGCAGATATGTTTACGAGGTAAATAATTATACACAACTGCCAGCCACACTTTTGCAGTGAAAGATCCCTATGTTTACTCAGAGTCTAATTGCACCAGTCACCAGGCCACGGAGGACTAGGAAGATGCCTCAGGTGGAGGAGGAGGCAGGACCAGAGACTCCACAGGATCGAGTGGGGGAAAGGGAAGGGGCGCAGAGGCTGTCCTCAACAGCAGGGTGCTACCTTGCTTTGGGCTCCAAGTTCCCAACATTCTGCACCCACCTTCTGGTTCTGTCAACCAGTTTGCACCCCCATGGAGCACCCCCAAATCTACAGGTACCCATCAGACGGCCACCCATGAGCTCCCAGCTAACGTCTCTCTTTGCATCAGCTGCAGACTTCTGGAAACTGCTGGAAATGCACCCCTCCGTGGATTCCGCCCCCCACCTAACTTCTCCTTAAACCTGACTTGGCAAACTGGCTCCCTGGAGCTGTCTTTCTGCCTTCGAAAAACCCCCTTTCCTCCGGAAGCAGCCTTTTCACCTGTGTCCTGGCTTCAGACCACAGAAAATGTTCCCTTCACTCGATGCGCATTTACCCTGTATGCTATCAAAGCACCTTTCAATAGACCAAAATTCTGAGAAAGCACTGACTTTTCAAACTTAGTATTTTTAACTTTTGTTGACAGAGTGGCGTTTCTGTTCTAGGTTCTCCCTCTAAAATGTAAATTCTTTGACTTCTATGGTTTAGAACTCGCCTCCTCCCTACTCCACAGCAGGAAGCTGAGTTTCAGGGTTGGGGGACAGCTACTGCGCCCACAGATCCACGGGTCCTGATGCACAAAATAACATCTCCATCCCACAGACCTCTACGGTATTAGCTGTAAAGAGATTCTGCTGTGTTTTTGCTACTGGTAACATTACTACAAACAGCATACACAGTGCCTACTCAAAAACAACCTGTGTGGGGCTGGAGGAATGGCTCAGTGGTTAAAGTGCTTGCTTAGCAAGTGCTAAGTCTAGTGCTAAGTACCCGAGTTCAATTCCCCAGCACCACATAAACTGGGTGTTGGGGCGCACGCCTGTAATCCCAGCACTCGGGAGACTGAGGCAGGAGGATTACCCTGAGTCCAAGGCCAGCCTGGGATCCATAGTGAGTTCAGGATCAGCCTGGACTACAGAGCGAGACCCTGTCTCATAAAATTTAAAAACAAAACAACCTGTGACTTTTCCTTCTGCTATATCCTTGAAATTTCTGCTCACCTGGTACAGATCGTTCCTCATGTTGATAATATCATCAGAAATCAAACCAGACGTGACTTCCAGAAGGTCCCTCACGAGCTGAGCATGAAGGTGGATGACTGCTAGGTGTAAGACACTGGAATGAAAATAAAGTGGCAATAATTAACTCAGGTGTTAATGAACCAAAAAACCCCTCAAGAAATGGTTAGCCTTGGAGCCTAGTTTGACTTAGCCCTAACTGTTCTAAATGTATCAAATGTCTTGATCTGAGGGGTTTGAACCCTGTGCAGGATGCTGGTACGGTCACTTAATGGTGCCTACCTGGTCCCAGGAGCATTTATGTCTGACCTCTTCAGGTGGACAGGTACTCTGGCTTCCAGGGGAGGGGGACCTATGCTCAAGTCCCCACACCACCTCTGTGTCACAGTTTCAGTATTTTTTTCTCCCTCTCCCCCGACTTTCTGGACACACAGATGGCAAATATATAGTGAACACCAGGCACTGGGGGTTGCTCAGAAAAACGCAGTTCCCTAGTGCTGGCGCCTCCTCCAAAATACAGCGCAGCTTGGTAGAACTCTTCCTGGATCCCAAGGGGAAGGCAGAGGCAGGCCTTTTGCTTTTAGGAGCAAACACAGGAAGCAAACTTCCAAAGGAACAAAATGAAGGTGTCCCCACCTCCACCTGCCCCCTACACTCAGACAAGTATTTCTTCTGCCTGGAATGGGACTGCCTGGCTCTGCCCACCACGCCTACTTGGCCTTCTCTATTTGGTCTGACCCTGACCTCCGAGAGAACAAGACCCAACATCCTAGGCAGAGCGAGGTGGCACCACTCAGACGTCACGCTAGGCGACCAAAGTGCTAGGGAAGAACCCACAGTCTTCTGTGCCGTCCCACCCCTCCGGCCTGCGGCCTTCTCTGGGGCAGACTCACAGGTCCAGCTGGCCTCAGGGCCCACACACAGCTCAGGCAAGAAAGCAAGAATGGTGGAACCCAGGCTGCCTATAACAGGTTGAGAACATCAGTACCTGTCACGCGTCACTCGAGGTGGCATCATTTTCAAGTTGTTAACAATACTGCTATCAATTTGAGACAACTCAATAATAGCAAAAGTGGCCTCTCTGTTGACAGCCACGAGTTCCTAAACTACATTAGGCCCTAACGATGACTTGAGGGGAAAGGTGACATTCTCTTCACTTTTGGTTTGATGAAACAGACCTAGAGGTACAATGTCATTCAAGGCCACAGAGCTTGTGAGCTGCGGTGAGGCTAGGATTCCGGCCCAGGGATGTCTCACTCCAGAGCCACCTGTACCCCTGCACAGGGCCCTGCTCTGTGGAGAACGCCAGTCCTCAAGGCAGGGACGGCGGTACCCAGGCCTCGAGCACTACGCAAGGCAGTGCAGCTGTGGCTGCAAGGGCACCTGAGCGTTCTCTACTCATTTTCTTTTTTTGAGAGAGGGTCTCACTCTATTGTCCACAGTTGGTCCTGAACTCACTGATAGGGAGCCCAGCCTGGCCTCAAACTGAAAGCAATCCTCCTGCCTCACTCTCCCGAGTGCTCGGATCATAGGTACACACCACCATGCCTGGATTACGTGGTGCCAGGGAATCGAGGTCAGGCTTGCGCTAGCTGCTGTGTTATTTCTCCAGACTGAGAGGCATTTTTAAATAAAGGACTTGAAGTTTCACTACTTCCCCTTAAAAGGGGATGCTCGAAGGAGATTTCGGAAAAGGGTCTAACCTCTGACGCAGGCCTGATGCACAAGTACTGAAAAAAGGTCGCACTTCTAAAACTGCCTAAAAATTTCCATGTGCAGGTCAGTGCTTGAGAGCAGCAGTCATCCCCCTCCCCCTCAAGGCCTCACACCCTCATGGGAATTTCCCCAGCACAGGCGACAGGGTTGCTACTTTTTATTGTATTTTCTGTGATGACTAATGGCCACAGGATTCAGATTATTACCCAGATATGACACGCTCGATGAAAAGAAGAGGCCCGAGCTGGGACGCCCAAAAGCTATCCCTCAGCCACCATCTTGAGGTGACGCAACTCTGTTCCCGCCTGTCTTGCCTCTCAGAGAGGCTGCCTACGAGCACAGGTCTGGGATCCTATGAGGGAAGGCAACGTAGCTGTCTCCTGCTTGGGCGAGAAAAGCCACCTCCTCAGGGTCTCACAGTACGTCCAAGACCCTTACATGGTCCGCGCTCAATGCGCCCACCAGATGCAGGTGCCTGTGTCCCCTTCCACAGTCCTCCCACCAGACGTCAGCTCCCCTCCTAACTTCCACGTGCCCAGCTTTCGTAGACTCCTCTGCTCTGCAGGTCCCTCAGGCTGTCACTCGCAACGCTGCTGTCCTGCCGTGGTGACTGCTTTCTCTTGTGGTCGTATGCCACTGAGCACTAAGTGGACTATATGTGGCCCTGAGTAACCGCTGTGCTGTTCATGGCCTCAATCAAAGAAGGCTGTGCTGGTCCTGTCTACTGTATAACAAGGCTGGTGGTTACACCACATCCTTGGTTACGCTGCACAGAACGAGGGCAAAGTTCTCCTCCCGAAACACTGAGGTTGCCACTTTCCTACAGTGCTGGGCTCAGTTTTCAAACTTACAACACCGCGCTCAAGAGCTCTTCCACACAAAGCAGTTTCTCAGTAGACACTGATTCTGGAAGGCTCTAGATAAAGCACTTGACTTGAACCTGAAGGCTTCTGCCTCTCTGCTTTTTATAGGACTCTGAGAGGATTTTTGGAAGTCTCAATGGAAGGATGAGAGAAACAGTACCAGAAAGAAGCCAGCTGGTCTTGCAAATATAATTTCAGGACTTGAAGGCATGAGAGGCACAGTGTTTGGAATGTCAGACTCCCACGCAGCTGGGGTGGGGCAGTCACAAGTCCAATCCCCTCACACAACCCTGACCATGAACTGCAGCCAGAGAGAAGGAACTAGCACTAGGGGGAGAATGGCGGCTTCCTGTCATGTACCTCACTGGGGCAGTGGCCTTCACTGGGCTGTGCTCTACACCTCCAGAGGTGCAGCTGGGATCGCAGCGCTTTGGGACTCTGCTAGGATGCCTAACAATCCTCCCAATATTCTTTCCATAGTGACAGCAAGGCCTTCCAACACACCACCACTACGTGCATCCTAGTTTTCTTGCCTCGAGAGATGGACCCTGAGCTGGGCGCCAGCTCCTCTGGAGTCTGACAGGTGGGAGTGGTAAGGCAGTAGCAAACCCCTCCCTCACCCCAGGACACACTATCTTTCTTGACAAGTGCTCTAGGTATAGGATCCAGGACCCTTGAACTTTTTTTTTGTGTGGTGCTGGAGATTGAGCCGAGGGCCTTCACACTGGGCTGTATCTCAAACTCCTTCTTGATTTCTGATTTTGAGACAGCGTTTCAGTAAGAGGCTAAGTTACCCAGGCTGGGCTTGAACTTGGAATCCTCCTGCCTCAGCCTTCCAGAGGGCTGGGATTCTAGGTCTGGGCAGAACCCATGACACAATGCTGTGCTCTCTTCCTGAGCCCGAGACAACGCATGCTGTGTGACGTCTTGGCTTACCTGTCCCCGTTCTCGTCCTGCACGGAGGTGAGATGACGCTGAACTGCCAGCAGCATCTTCACGTCCCCTGTGACTGCATAGTCAAAGAGCGCGTTGGCATGCCGCTTAGCCAGCTGCATCGCCTTCTCTAGGAAGAGGTCGCCTGCAAGGCAAGGATGGCAGTCGAGGCAGAGTCTCCCACGCCTGCTCTCTGCTACCATGTGGTCAGGCCAGATAGGTAAGCATCGCCCAACCAACGCTGATTGGACTTGGCCATGATTTTCAAATAATTAACGTTTTGGTATAATAATTCTTCACTGGAATATTCAATCCTTATCTGCTTAATCAAATTGTAAAAAAAGAAAGAAAGAAAGAAAGAAAAAACACCTCTCTGCCACAGACAGGTGACTTTCAATGAGCCAGTGGGTGTTTCTGTAAAGTCTACTTCCTTACAGTTAGGGTGGGGGAAATTGTGACCTTCAGGCCCCACAGAGGATAAGAACAATTAGCTTTTGTATGGCTTATGCATTTTTTTAATGGGGTATTAAAGAGAGAGAGAAAAGAAGATGATGTAGTAGACCACCAGGCTTAAATATTTACTCTTTTGCTTTAAAGAAAAAGTCTTTGGAGAATCACCTATGAAGACCTAGAACCATGACAGCTTTGAGTGCTGGTAAATTGCAGACACGAATCCATTCCCTCCTGTCCTGCTTCTTCAAAGACAGCAACAGGATAAAAAGCACAAGTCCCACTACAGCCTGCACACCATGCCAGGGGCGAGGCTGGAGAATGGTGACCATGAAGCATGAGGCCGAGGCTCTCTCCTATCTATGCCAGCAGAGAAATGGACCGCTTCCATTCCCCAGAACCATGCTCGCCAGAGTGGAGCGTGTACATGTACACTTCTACACTTGATGTTCAAAGATGACTCCAGAAACGGAAATCCCAGGGTAGATAAACTGACCTGACACATGCTTTTCAAAACACAGGCAGGACTTGGAAGAAAACACAGAATTAGATGGTGATACATCTTTTGACTAACAGAAAAGAACTCTGATTTCTGGAAGTAGCTTTCTGTGCCTAGAAGTGACCCCTCCATGGCCAACCCCCGTGCTCACTTACTCCGACACCTCACATCCTCTTCCCCCACTCCGTTCCCGGCACACGACTCCTTATCTTGGTCTGTGGTTTCAACTATGTTCCCAGAGACACTGGCCGTCACTCTGTCATCACTCTGGTCACAACCTCCCGGGTCAGTTTTAGACTCCGTGCTCATGGACCCTAAGACAAATGCAAACACATCAGCTTTTTCTCTGTAAAATCTATGAACGAGGTTGTAATGTGCTGTCTCAATCTAGGTCACATAAAAGCCGTGTTTATCGTAAAGAGAAAATAATTTAAAATTATTTTAAATATCATAACTAACATGTTTTTGGAGGTAGTTTAAACACTCATGCCTACAAGACACTTCTAAACTGCACTTCTAAAAACTTAGGTTTTTATTTTTTTTATCCAAAAAGGAGGAAAATGAAGCGACGCTCTTCTGTGTATTGAGGGGAAGTGGAAAATTTTCAGGTTTTTGAGAGCAGAGCAGTTATTCGTCTCCCTAATGCTCACGAGCAGGGCCAGCTGTCAGGACGCGACCTCTCCTCACACTCCCTGGCTCGCCTCCCCAGCTCTCTGCTGCTAGTCGATCTCCTTCCGGTCTGGTGCTGTCCACGAACAGGTCCTGTAGCAGCACCAACGGTTTGTGGCAGACCTGGTCCACATTCTGACTGCCGCTAACACTGACACACTTTCAGTGAGCAAATGAATGGTTCTGAACCTCAGTGCCTCCTGTGTCTAAAATGGAGATACTAGTATTTTCCTTTCAGAGAAGTTATAAAGATTAACAGTTAAGTGGAAAAACTCTATTTCTTAAATGGCCCATTAGATTTTACTTTTAGTATCAACTAGGAACATGCAGTGTTAGCAACTACCACTTTGGGGTTGCCTTTGATTGGAAAAGACCGACCCTACAAAACTCAAAATGACTTTGCAAATGCAGTATTTGAGGAAGAAAACAGCTGACAATAGGTAAGTCTGCTGAGCTTTTCAAAATGTTTCAATAGTGAAATCTCTGTACGTCTTTTTGTAATGTTCTTTCCTATCCAGGCCCTGTTCATACCTTAAAAGATAAATATAATTTACTTTTTTTGTATTTTATGTAACTTACAGAAGGGCCAGAAATAGTGTTTATATAATCCATGGAAGAGAGTAGCTTTCTAGAAAAGCATCTTCTAAACTGTTTTCAAGATAACTCTGTTGCTGTGGTAAGTCATGACGGGAAAAGCACCCACCCCCGGTTGGGCACTGCTTTTTTCCTTCTTTTGTGTTGAAGTAGGACTTACCGTGCTTCATGCCAGCATTGGACTTAGTGGTTCCGGGGTGGAAGGTGATTCCACCGTACGTAGGAAATCCGTAGTGTGGGAAGCCATACCCTGAAATGGGAAGCGAGACACGCAGAACCTCATGAAGGGCTAACCAAGGCTAAGCAGGCCGAGGTAGGTCTCTCAAGGGAGCGCAGGGTCTGGTGAGGGTGGTGTCTGCTGGGAGTCAGCAAGATACACCGAGGGGGAAGGGGGATGACTGGCAGTCAACCTGGACAAAGTTCAAATCTGGCAAGTCAGGCAGCGCCCGGGTCTGGCAGTGTGGAGGACACAGTGTGGACAAAATCTCGGCCTCCCACGTGAAGGGGAGAGGCTGATGAGGAGTGTCTTGCTCTAACTCAGAGTTGCCTGCAGAGAGACTTAAAAATCACCTCGGGAGGGAGAAAAACAAACACAGAAATCCAGGCTGATGGCTCAAGGAAAAATGGCAACCATCATTCACACTCATGTGTTTTTGGTAGAAGAGTGAACTGGTAAACTCTGGGGAAGTAGCTGTCCTTGGAAGTCACACTCCCCGACATAGCAATTCTACTTCAAAGAATCTAATTTAAAAGTAACCTTAAGTCAAAATGAGTTCAGTATGGCTTTCTACATAGAAAACAGGAAACATTCAAGTAAGTGATGCTATGGTTTGACCAAGTATTGTAAGTCACTAAAAATGATGCTTAACAAAATATGCTTCTGCAAAGTCTGTGTTACCATGAGGAAATTCCTATGGTAACATGTTAGGTAAAAGTAGCATATATGACCTCACACATCCAGTCACATGCAATACCAATCAACAGCTAATACAAACAAATAAAAATAACATGTATGATGATCACAGCTGTACTCAGGTGAAAGTTTATAATCACTGTCAATAATCTATGCATAAAGTATTTAGAAATGGTTAACCTTCAATGGCAGGATCTTACGTGTTTCCAATTTTCTACAATCTAGTCCATATAATCTACCATAGAATGTCTGTACACATATAGTGTACATCTGTGTATGCATGTTGTATGTAACAGGCACGTCCAACCAATGGCCTTCTAGTTTATTTTTGCCCTTGATTTTTTAAATGTTATCATGAAAATATTTAAAAAGACATTTTAGTAGTTGTCTACATACAATAACATTATTTGATATGTTTGCCAACACTGTTCCACTTTACTTAAGAAATGGTGGACCTCAGGTTTGACACATGTGATCTATACACATATATAAATGTTGTTCAATATTTCCTAAGAATATTAAGACAATTGTCTCTGCAAAAAAATACTAAAGAGGAAATATATCAAAATATTTGCAGAAGGTTTTTTTTCCCTCTTTCTTTCTTTTTTTTGGAGAAGAGGCCCTGGATGCCTTTTCTTCTCACAGTTCTTGGGACTGTGCACAGGCGGCACTCCTCCTTTACCCTGAAGGAGTGCCAAGACCTCCCGCGACACTGCAGTGGTACTGAACCTTACGGGGCTGCAGTTACTCCTATACACACACTTCTGTGATAAAGCTTAATCTGTCAATTGGGCACAATATGAGATTAACAGTAACAGCTAATAATGAAACACAAGGATAACATGACACAGTCATAAGAACTATGTGATTGTGGTCTCTCTCTCAAAAAAGGCAAGGCAGCTACTGGTATTTTTAGGTTGAAGTTGACCGCAGGTAACTGAAACCATGAAAAGTGAAACTGCGGACAAAGGGTGACTCTTGTATTATAAAATAAACATGCAGTTCTTTGAAAAATAAATTTGCAAGTGCAGGAAAATTTTTGTTGATCTGAAGTCTCATGGTCAATAATGTTCCAGCCCCTCCACCCACAGACATGCTTGAAGGAAACCTGGGCACCCGCATAATGGGAGAGCTTTGGAAGAAGCGGCCTTGTGGTACCTGGACCCGTACTTCCGGCGCTCCCGGCTCCGCCACCGCTACCAAACATGCCTCCTCCTCCAGCCCCTGCACCGCCGCCTCCGCCGCCACCACTGCCGAAACTGTCCGAAAAGTTGGGCATGAGCTTTTGCCGCTTCCTCTGCACTTCCTCTTTGTCTGTTTGGTAGGAAGAAAAACCCAGGAAAGTGACTGAGTGGCTCCGCCAGCCACCACACAGAGGCTACGGTGTCTCATGGTCGTTTTAAACATCTTAAGGGGGCAAACAGAAACGCTCAAGGGGGAAGAGGTGGGAAACTTCAAGAAGCACACATATTTACTCCAGAGGACAGGAGGCCAGGGCGGGGCCTCGGGGACCCCATGGTGGTGCGCACCCAGGCTCCTCAGCAGCAGCCTCCTAAAGACCCAGGTTGGTGAGAGATTAGGGAGAGATTGGATGGCTCTTCAAAGATTTTTTGGTTAGTTGAAAATGTATGGAATATACACATTAGTCAATAAGAGAGCATTTGACTTTTTACCACAGTGAATTTCCCCGAACAAAAATATGTGCCTATCCAAGATTAAAGCATCAAAGATATGGAATAAAAGACATTATCAGCGGAGGCAGGAGGACTGCAAGTTTGAGCCCAATCTGGGCAATCTAACGGTTTCGTGAGACCCTACGTCAACATTAAAAAATGAAAATGGACTGGGAATGGGGCTCAGCGCGAAGACCCTGGGCTAGATCTCCACTACTACTAATAAAACCTCCACAACAAGCAAGCAAACAAACATAGCTGAACACTTGGTCACATACAACTGTGATTACTAGTCGGTGAGCATTTATTTTGTGTCTATAGTGGGCTACATGCTGGGGATAGAGAGAAGGATGTCTCTGAGGTCAGGGATCTTCCAAGGCCATTTTAAGGTGGCAGGGGCAGTCCTGGCAGGCCACTGCTCTAGCAGCATAATGTCAAATTCGTGGTGCAGACTCACGGACAACCAGCTTTATGTGAGGAGGAGGAGAAGAGGCATTCTGGGGAACAAAGGAGCGAAGGAAAGGTGGGCTGGGTGCTCACGGGACAGCAGCAGGTTGCGTAGGCCAAAGGGAGAGGTTAGCATGGGGGGTTCTTAAGAAGTAGGTGACTGGACCACACCGGGAGCACATGGAGGGGAGCTTCTATGCAGAAGAGCTACCCAGGGATGGGTACAGGGTGGCATTTCGGGAACGTGTATCTGTCATTTGTGTTTATGATCTACTAAGTCAAACCGAGAAGAGACTGCACAGATGTGCCGTGATGGAGGGGTGTTGACGGTCACCATGGTGACAGAAACACAATGGCAGAGGGATCTGCAGGCTGTGGTGACAGAGGATGGGGAGGTGTAAAAGCCTTGGCCACGGATGAAGTGCCGTGACAGCCTGTGATGCTCCCTATGGCCCGGCCCTCGGTGGCACTCAGACCCCCTCCCGTCCCCCACGCCTCACAGGGTCTCAGACCCCCTCTGCTTCTCATCAGCCCCGATGGCCCTTCTGTTTCATCGGGGGGGGGGGGGTCACTATTGTGCACTGTTTCTTCTGTTTTTCTTTGTTTCTCTTCCGTGATTTTCTTACTACTAGTTTGGTTTTCTCCCTTTTCTCTTCTGGGCTAAATTAAGTGAGGTTTTTTGTTTACATTAAATGAACAGTCGACGTGGAGCTGTTCTTCTTTTCAGTCGGTGGCCAATATTTAACAAATGCGCTATTTCCAATTCTTCGGTGTTCACGTCCAGAATAACCTTGACTCACTTCTAAGCCCGTGGCTGTGCCAGTGACCTCAGGGCGGGATTGAGGCTGCTGCTGATCACCTCACCGTCACCCGAGTGCAGCCGAGAGACGCAGCAGCTGACAGGAGAGACAGGGCACACTCAGGGGACTGCTTAGAGACCAGCACCAACCAGAAAAGTGAATTTCCCCTAAGGGAGGTCTGAGTTTAAAGTCAACAAACCTTAACAACTTTTTTATTAAAGAATTTGGGACAGAATCACAAAATTTCCCCATCAGTTACACCATAATTAATTACCAGTTGAACTCACTAGTCACTGAAATCCTTTTCTGACATAGGAGTTCACTGTAGAACGTGGCCCAGAGCCAGACGCGCTGGCACATACCAGTGGCCCTCAGCCCTCTGAGAGGCTAAGGCAGGAGGTTGCCAAGTTTGAACCCAGCCTGGGCAACTCAGAATCTGTCTCAAAAAATAAAAAGGACTGGGGATGCAGCTTAGCGTGAAGGCTCTGGGTTTAATCCTGCGTACTGCAACAAACAAAAAAGCAAACAAGAACAAGAACAGAACAAAAAAACCCAAAACACAAGAATGGAGCAGATAACCTATTCATCCTCAGGAATAAATGTCAACTTTTAACACACTACCAGCAAGAGACCAGACACTCCTTTTTTCTTAATGTAGAGATGCTCCCTACTTATATATCATTGTAAAATGGAATTTAAAACATACAATTTTCAACGTCAGCTGCACTATTAGTATTTCACTGCCAAGCAACTACTTCAAAACATTCCATATAAGCTTTATAAAAGAACATCCAGTCTGATCATCCATGGACTTGAACATGGAGGAGATTTTCACCCTTGGCTCACTGAGCAGTGTGGTCTGCCTTTGACAGTGGCCCCATGGTGGACCAAGAACTAGTGACCTGGTCTGGAAGAGAGCTACATGGCCACCAGAGAAATTCTTCTTAAACAGGAAACTTGCCTGATATCTCTATGGTTTAGGTGGAGTGAAGGTCAGAACCAAAATCTAGTGATCTGTTATTATATTAGATGTCATTTTTTGGGAAACACTGTAGAATAGTTGTGTGCAGTAATAATGATAACAGGTTAATAATTTATGACTTGAGGTGATAGTTGATGATTTCCTATTACAGTTAATTCACAGTTTTAGCTGCTACCATGTTTCTGTGCATGAGCCACTGTACTCATTCCCACTCGGCCAGGTCCAGCATTCCATTCAGATGCCTTCCTTTATCCTGGCCATACTTTTCATTCCTTAAAGATTACAATTCTGTTTCTCCCTTGCTTCTGTCTTTTCAGACTCAAGAATCATTATGGTCTTTCTTTGCTTGTGTATGTTATGATTGAATCTTGAATGTCTCCCCAAAGCCTTGTGTTTGGAAGGTGATTTGATCACCGGAGTTAAGCCACTGACTTCCTGTGTTGTTAAGAGTGGGGCCTGGTTGGAAGAGGCGGATCACTGGGTCATGACCTGGGAGAATATACGTGAGCTCCACCCTTCATCTAACTCTCCATGCTTCTTGTCTTGCCATGCTGTCAAGCCACAGCTGCTCTCTGGTTAGGCCTCAGCCTAACCATTTTCATCATCCGTGGTTGGAGGGAGATTTCCCTGAAACTATGAACTAAAATGAACCTTTCCTCCCTTAAGCTGTGAATGTTGGATAATGTGTTCCAGCAATGAAAAAGGAACTAGGACAGCATAGCCTTTCCTCATCATCCTCCACTGATAATCATCCTTCACTTGATTCTTCTGTCTCTCCTGGAACCAACTGTTCCCATGAACCTTTTGTGGGAGCAAAGCTGATGACTGCAAGGGACACAGACTCCAGCGCCGGATGACTGTACAATCTCTCTCATGTCTTACAGGATGGCAACCTGGCCAATCAGTAAGTCAGCTGCAGGTACTTAATGAGCACCTACAATATGGCACATAACGTGCCTGACGTTGGGAGACACAGCAGCGTCCACAGGACCAAGTCTCGGCCCCAGAGAAAATTTTTCCTTCTGGGGATAGGAAAAATAAGACACACAAGGAAGTAGGTAAGAGAGAAAACAATGAAGAATGTCATCCACGCAATAAAACAGGAAGTGGCTGCTGCCACTGGGGGGGGGGGGGGGGGGGGGGGGGGGGGGGGGGGGGGGGGGGGGGTGGCGGGAGGTGTGCTGAGTGATGCCTGGGAAATGCACGTGCACACTCCCTGGTTACAGTCTGGATCCGCTTCCATAAGCTTTAGTGTTAAGTGGCCTTCTATTCTGACCACACAGCCTGGCAAGAACGGTTCTCCTTGGGCCCATTATCTGGGTTTTTATTAATACAGTTTTAAAGATCTTATGAAACAGGGGAACCTGTTATCCTCAATAAGACAGTTCTGGTGTCGTAACGACACAATCACAACACACACATGGTGGCCATCTTCTCCTTTGGAGGCCACTGGCCAATTCTGCTATTTTTTCCAGATGGTTCTTATCCTGCTTGTATTAAACAGAGCTTTTGTTTGTTTGCTTGTTTTTGTCCTGGAGGTTGAACCCAGGGTTTTGCACTAAGACATATCCCAAGGCCCTTTAATATTTTTTTTTAAAGGCAGGGTCTTAACTTCTCCAGGCTGGGTTCAAACTGGAGATCCTCCTTCCTCGGTCGAAGAGCAGTCTGGGATGGCAAGTGCTGTACCCAGCTACATGGAGCTTTCAATCGATGATAGCTCAGAATGAGTGTGCACGAAGCACGAGATGCGCTTTCGGGGGTTCCGTCCTCGCGCGAGCCTCAGAAGGGATGGCAGGGTGACAATGGCACAGGCTGGCCAGGCCCTGTGACGCTGTATTCACACAGGCACCAATGGGGAAGGCAGAGCTGAGCTCAGCTTTGAATGTTCCAAGGCTCGCACATATAGCCAAGGTTTTATTTTTCTTTCCTTCATGATTCTTGGTGTTAGCAAAAAGTCACATTATTCTGAAGATGTAGTTCAGGAGAATTATTGTTCATCCCTTAGAAACTAATATACTAGCCAGAACTTCCTGCCTGTGTCAATTTTTTTTACAAGTCTCTCTTTATTGTTCAGGCTGGCCCCAATTCACTAAGTAGCCCAGGCAGGATTCGAACTCACAGTAATACTCCTGCCTCAGCCCACCGAGTGGTGGGAGTGTGCGCCACTATGCCTGGCTTTGTCTGCTTTTGGAGAAGGGCATTTCAGCCTAAGTGATTTTCGTACTGCCTTACACAGACAGAAGCGTCTATAAGACCTACAGCTGCTGGAGAGTGGGGAAGTGAGAAGAGGTGGGGTCTCCGGGGAAGGCCAGGGACTGCTGGTCTCCGCCCCTGCTCAACAGTGCCCACCTGGCCAACACACTGGGGTTTCCAACAAATCTCACGCAGAGATTTCAAGAAATGCCCAAGTGCCCACAGGGTTTACAAAACCTGCACAGAATGCCCTGAACATCTGACCCAACTGTAGGGAGGTCACAGCGTCAGAAAGAAACAACAGCCCACAAATTCATTTCTAGAAGCTTCTATAGAAGAGGAATTCTAGGAAAAGAAAGCCCTTTTCAAAGAGCATCACTGTGTTTGAATGTCACAGGATCCAACTCCCAAGTGGCTCTCTGCGGTTTCCAACCTCAGCTGGAACCTAGGTGGCCCTGACATTCATGTCACTGATTTACCTCTCCAGCCTCATGCTCCCCTGTGCCAGGGGTTTCTGACTTTGTGTCCTGGCTCCCCAAACAGCCTGCTGTAGCCTACGGATCTCACATCAGAACTGTGGCTCTCCACATGTTAACAACCCAAGCAGAAGCACAGAAGCAGCTGTTCCTACCAAAGTGCACTGTTAATCCTGGACTCCTTGGAGGCCTCTGGGCTCAGGTTCAGACGTCCCTTTAAATAACAGTCTGCTTGGTGGCTGTCAGACCATACCCCACATGCTTCTGGGGGCCGCGTTTCCCACCTTGCCCTCCCAAGTGCCAGTCCCACCTTGTGACCAGTCGACTAGGAATTTATACGTGAGCTTCCCACAGAAATCTGAAGTACAACATCCTCTATTCCCACCCAGACCTGCTTTTCCTCCCCGTTTGTTGATCCTGTCCATCTCTGCATAACCTTCCCAGTCCGGAATGCTAGGACCGCCTCTGGCCCTGAGTCACCTCCATTCCCGCCTCCTCACATCCATGTCCTCTTCACACCATCCCATGTTTTCTAACCCTGCCATGGCATTAGCCTGACTCCAGGCGGCCTCCTGGATGGAGCCCTTGGGATCTGCATAAAGAAGCGGAGACCACCATTCCAAATGCAGATGGGCCTGGCCACCTGTCCAATGCCCAATCGATCAAAACTCTCCTCTGTCCTTCAGTGCCCCAAGGTCCTCACCCTAGGCGTTACCAGCTCCTGACCCTGACGTGTCTTTTGTGAGGAAGGGTACGGTGCCTCACGCCTTGTGCAATGAATGACACGGCCAACATTATGCCCAGCTCCCTCTCCCTGAGCTCCCTGGACCAAAGGGTAGCTGACCATCTCTTCTCAGCTGCTGCACCCTGAATCCCTCAAAAATATTTGCATTTCAACTTCAAAGAAAAATTCTCCTGTGTCTGAATCCAATACAGGTTTGGTGGATATGATTACTGTTAAAGGCCTGATCTTAGATTAGTCTGGTACCTGTCTCTGCGACAATCAGCACTGTGGTTCAGGGACCAGTTCTTAGGAGGTTGCTCAAAGAGATGACTAATTCATCTCTTCTAATCAGCTATCATCTTAGCAGAATAAACACAAGTGTCCAGGGGCTGGAGGAGCGGCTCAGTGGTCAAAGCACTTGTCTAGCAAGTGCTTAGGTAAGTGCTAAGTACCTGAGTCTGATTCCCCAGCACCACATAAGCTGGGTGTGGTGGCGCAAGCCTAAAATTCCAGCACCCGGGAGGCTGAGGCAGGAGGATTGCGGTGAGCCCAAGGCCAACCTGGATTCCACAGAGTTCAGGACCAGCCTGGGCTATAGAGTGAGACTTTGTCTCAAAAACAAACAAACAAACAAATAAATAAAACCCACAAGCATCTAATCAACCAAGTTACCTTTGATTTCAGGGTAGTAAAGAAAAGGTTTCGGTTCGCTAGTTTCCAAATCGGACTTCCTTCGAAGCTGGACAAACACAGAAGCTGGTTTTGTAATGTTGACATCTTTATACTTTGGAGTTTTGAAGACGATGGCAAACTGCAGGATAAGAAAACCCAAACGCTGGCACACAAGGGCAGGATCTTGTAGTAACGATGCACATTAAACACATCTTTAGGCTTTTGTCTTTAAGCTACACTTAAACAAAATGTGCTAGAAAAACACAGCACCTCATAGGAGGCTCCAGACTCACTAGTGTACACCCACACTCTCTTCTCACATCAGCACTGTGAAGCACAGCGCTACTCCAGTGAGCTGCACTATCTAACAGTCAAATGTCTTCTATCATACACATGCAGTGCACTGCTGGACTTTTCTTCTTTCCTTCAAATCAGCTTTAAAGGCCTCCAAGATCATTCGTGGCAGCCTCAGAAGAGCGGTGTGGACCGAGAGGAGAAACAAGGGCTGCTTCTTTCCTAGCTGCTGAGGACAGGAAACTAAACCTGCTCTTGAGATGTCAGAACACATTAGTCCCAGGCGTGCTGGGCCAGTTAGGCATTTCAACACTTCTTAGTCTGACTTTCTTAGTATATAGTACCTTCACAGAAGTTAAGCTTTTATAAATTGCAAAAAGATGTGCAAATCGATGAGTCAAGCTGAGAATTCTTGCCATCTCTGCCCCACCAAGCCATTCCCAAGTGCACAGGCCCCACACACACACATACTCTTACTACCGTCAGAGCTTCCCATCCAATTTCTTTGTGATCTACATATATGAACTCAGAAATCATATATGCTTTGTTCTATATCTATTAAAAATGTTAACAGTGTTTTTTTGAGAACAATGAATCTTAGCTCAGAGAGAGAGCTCATTCTTTTTAGTTAAGTGCTTAATAGTCGAATCTGTTAGTCTTAATAGTCTTATTTTGCTTAACTGGTCACTTGACAATCGGCATTTGGACTGTTCTTAATTTTTTAATGGAAGATAGTATGTGTTTGTCACTCACAAGAATGACAGTAACCACTAGGGTGGGGACTCAGCACTTCCTTCTCCCAGCCATATCATTACTTGGCACGTTTGTTTATCAACGAGAAGACAGCTCCTTTGTAAATTTTTCAGGACTATAGTTTTTTTCCTTCAGCAAGTCTCACCATGACTGCTTGGCTAGAAGACCTTCACCAAAGGACTCGAGAGCCACTGTCTTAGGGGACAGATGATCAAAAATCAAGTGAAATATCTTGCCAGCTTCTCTGAGCCAACCATCTAGTAGAACCTGGCCCACAAGCCTGTGGCTAGGTTAGTTTCCTGGATGACTGGCAAGAGTCTTCAAAGTAGCACTGCTTTATGGAGGTCAAATAAATGCTTGCGATTTTGCCTTTTTATTATTTCTAGAATTAACTACTGAATTCTAACAAGGCAGAAATATAAGACGACAATGAAAATAATATAAGAATAATCCTCTTACCTGTCTGTGTACATCTGTAGGGGAAAAATCTCCAAACCCTTCCCAAATTCCTCCATTTTCCTCCTCTTCATAGAACCGGATCTGGATGTCATCTGCAAATGAACGACGAGACTTAAAAATATGCCAGAAAATAAAGCTGTTTCAAGGTTTTATACCCACTGTACCCTTAAGTTATTTTTAAAAATTAGTAAAATTTTCCGTCATTTAAAAATTTCACAAATTATTGATTTAAAAGAAGAACAATTACTTATCATAGAAACAGTCCCTGCATCTCATCTGCATTGGCAGAATATTAAGATTTCCCTCATCAATCTTGGATTGTCCTTAGTCAGGGTTTCACCTCCCCGACTCAATGTTCAAACCAACCCACTCCTGAGAAACATGAAGGAACTTCGTGGAGGGTGCACAGAATCCCAAAACATTGCTCAACCTTATACACGCCTGTACATAACAACTGACATACGGTTTACTCAATGGCAGGTGCCAGTGTAGGTGTTTATATATGTACACATTAACACGTTTAGGCCAGGTCTGGTTACACAGGCCCATAATCCCAGCACTCCGGAAGGTTGAAACAGGAGGATCACAACTTTAAGCCCACCTAGGGCCACTTAGTAACTCAGTGAGACCCTGCCTCAGAATCAAAAATCAAAAATAAAATAAAGGTTGAGGAATATGGCATAGTGCTACAGTTTCCTCAGATCAGGAAAAAAATTAATACATTCAATTCTCTCAATAACCCCTTGATGTGTGTGAACTAATATTATCAGAACAGCAGTTGGGGTCCAAACAGTTTCTTAAGTAACTTATCCAAGGCTGAACAGCCAGTAAGTGGAGAAGCCAGGGTTTGAACAGAGCCATCATAGTTTCAGAGTCTAAGCTTTTAAACATTTTATGATCTGTCACTCTATAATACTTCACTAGTCCACAATGAGTAATTAGTCAAAACACAGCCAGTTCCCTTCTAATTAAATTAGACTGACTACACCTCATACAGTAGTCATAAGACTTCATTTTTGCACAACTATGGCAATATAAACTAGCTGGCATTTCCCTGGCTTTGCTTCCCATTTCACTGGAAGGATCACCTTCCTGACTAATGACATAGTTCATATTTCCATTTTCATGGGATTTTTGAAAAAGTAGGGTTAGATGAAACATCTCATGGTGTCCTTACCCTTTACTCTCAGGCAGGTCTACTCTGGCCCTAGTTTTTCAGATCCTTTAAGCCAGAGGTCCCCAAACCCTGGACTGTGGACTGGTATTGGCTTGTGGTCCAGAAGGACCAGGGACTGGGACAGATGAGTGGCAGTAGGACGTGGGTAGCATGTGTAGCGCCCTGTCAGGGTGCTCCTGCTAGGTTCACAGCTGAGTGACAGGAGCTTTGCTCCATGCTCTCCTGCCATTTCAAAGGTTTCTTCAACAACTTACCACAGAACAAGTAACCTTCCCTTCCCTGTACTTGGGAGAGTGGTCTTCGACTAAACCTGTTCTGCAGTCAAAAGGTTGGGGACTACTGCTGTGAGCCAAGAGTAACGGGCTTGCTGCGCTGGGCCACCCCAGGGCAGTGACGACGGCTAGGAACCACACGGGCGAAGAAGGCAGCTCAGCCCGTGTCTACCTATGGCTCTCACACTCAGGTCCCTGGGAACGAGTGTCACCTGGATGGCATGGGCTGGATGACTGCTAACACCAGTGGAAGCAGAGAAAATCTAATTTTTTTGGATAAAAATATGTAAATTTACAGTCTGATCCCATTTTTTTTTTTTAGGCTTTCAATCTCAGAGCATTTAACTTTTCTTTGGGTCACACTTTTATTTCAGGATTATTTCCAGTTCCGTGTCTTCTAACTTTGAAAATGACCAGATCTTTATTCTACTGTATTCTCCAGTTATCATTTTGTCTTAGAAAATTAGCAAAGTTTGAGACAATAACACATCACCTTTAGCTTTTGCTTCTTAGTCAACCTAGTGATAGGTCTAATGAGAGGAGACGCCAGGAGCCTCTCTGCAAAGTGTGAGGAGTTCTGTGCTCTGGTTCCTCACTTCTTTTTTCTTCCTGGGTGATGCCACAGTGGCTTGTGGAAGCGTTTGGAGAAGCTGCAGCATCAAGCAGAGTCAACAACTTCCCGCTCTGCAGGACTTGACGCCTACTCTCGGTGCGCCTCCTCTTCACATGTCCACCATGAGCCGTCACTCGGTTATTAGAGTTGAGCAGAGTGCAGGTAGCAAAGCTCAAAGTATAAAAACCAGTCCCTGACCACAACTATCACTGCTTTATCCCACCTGTCTGCGCAGATGTTTCCAAGGAGCTCTGCCAAGGGGAACGTGCCGGCTGGCTGCTGGGCAGGACGCATGGAGGACTTGACTGCCTACCTCGCCATCTGAAAGCAGATGCTTTGCTTACCTTTCTGAACTTTGTCACACAGAAGATAAATTTCTTCCCCTCCAGTTACGCAGCCGGCTGTCCTGTCCATCCTCACGATTTTCAGGTTGGAGGCGTTGGGGGCTTCTGTTCAAAGAGGAAAAGCAACAGACATCCAGGGTGGTCCTCAGTGCCACAAGCCAGGCCTTCTGGGGGACCCTGCCCTCCCTCGCCCACACTATCGAACCAAGTCCGCACTGATGCTCTGACTGACGCTGCTTTAAGTAGATGCAAATAGAACATGGTTTCCGAGGTCCTCGGAGCACATGTCATCCCATGAACGCCACCAAGACATACAACAAAGGAAGGAACAGGCAAGGCAGAAGAACGACAGCATCTGCCTCAGCCTCTCGCCATGCAGGCAGACTGACATCAAAGGAGAAGGGGCTTTCCCGATGTTCCAGGGAGAACCATGCTAGAGGGTTTCTGGAAGTTAAACCAGGTCAAGACTTTAACCCCAAACTTACTCGCATGCTAACCCTACACCATGTACAAGAGTCCTAAGAAGAATTCAGGAAAGGCCGGATTTTCTGAACCTACTTTGTTAATTTTTATTCTACCAAGAAAAATGGAGATGTTGTATTTCCTTTCTCCAAACTAAATTAGGATTCTGTGTGGTTAGGGGGTAAAAGTTTCATGTGGTAATAGTATAAAGCTTCCCTTTTTTCCCCCCTAGCAGCTGCATTTTAAGGTAACCTGTGGCACCAGGGTCTGTATCATTTTATGACTTTCACTTCCTTTCAACTTGTTTAAAGAAACAACTTAGCAGCCGCACTTGGAGCATGGAGCTTCCTATTTATGCCACATTCTATAAACACACCTTGAGCCCAGGTAAATGGACTTGCAGGCTTTCTGGAAGCATCTGCTTGCTAAATCTACGCATATCGAGCAACAGGGCTGCACGGCAGATGCTGAGGACCACTGTGAAAGTGCCAGAACTGCAGACCGAGAGAACGGTGAAGCTGCATTCTCTCCACACGACTCACTTGGCTAATCAGAAGCTCCTACCTCGATAAAGCCAGTGTCACACTTTACCACTAGCTTCTCTTCAGAGTCCTCCAGGGAAAGAAAACTAAGAAACCTTTTCCTTCTGGGGTACCAACAACCCATTCCTGCAGTAGTACATCCCCAAGGAAGAGATCTGGGGTTGCACGTAGAAGGCGACCAAGCAGACAGCTCAGAAGGTGGGCCCAGTGGTCCAGGCCTGGACTCTGGGAGGCCAGGGCAGGAGGATTGAAAAGTTTGCACCCAGCCTGGGCAACTTTGCAAGACCTTGTCTCAAAATTGAAAGTAAAAACAGGTTGGGGATGTAGCTCACTGTAAAGGCTTTGGGACATACACACACACACACACCCACACACACCCACACTCCCCGCCCCCCTTTCAGGCGCTTAACATACTTTAGACATCTGTGGAGGTTTGTGCTAGACTGAGGATGGGGACAGCGGGTGTGTGGGGAGAGGCCACACATTCTTGGGGCACACATAAGGATGCCACAGTCTACCTGTCTTGTCACTGCCTCATGACCCCCTGTGCTCTCTTCCAGCCATTCCTTTAAAAGAAGTAAGTACTCTGTCCCCACTGTATTATTTTCCAGTTTAATAAAGTATGATTTAAAAATATTTATCGATTGAGATTTTGTAGATGATAAACTAGAGGTCCAAAGTGCTCAGGTCACCTCACACAGGCACACAGCCAGCTGCTGGCGCGGGTCTGCCTGGGCGCCACCCTGCTCCACCCAGGTACTCACTGCTGTCATAGATGGCGTCGGACACCACGGGCTCCAGGCGGCGCGTGAAGCTGCCCGTGCTGTCGGGCAGGAAGGCCGTGAACATGAGCCGCACCACGCTGAGGTCCATCTCCTTGGTCTGCTGCACCGCTGCCTGCCGGATGAGTTCCTTCTCCCGGTCTGGGTGGCCCAGCACAGCCGTTCATGACCAGGTGAAATTGGAATGGGAACATTTGGGACAGTTAAGACCCAGGAACCTATAAACCTACCTTCTTCTCTTGCTAGTAATTTTTTTTTAAATACAGGGTGTCCCAAGGGTCACCCTATGTATCAAAGGTATTCAAATGTAAAACTGTAAAAATGTGTGTGTGCAGAACTCACCTGCCATATTGCAGATGACTATCTGCTATGAGGAAGATTATGGGAGCACTGAATCACTGTGCAGGGTGCTTCAAAAGTTGCCATACATTAAAAAATAAATTTAAAAAAACCCGTGGGACACCTACAGTTTCACTTAGGTCATCTGAAATCAAAGATATCAAAAGAAGACTGCTATGGTTTGGATCATGAGTGTCCCCCAAAAGCCTCATGTGTTTGGAACTGTGTGTTCTTGGGAGATAGAGCCTGGCTGGAAGGGGCAGGTGCCTGCGGTCTGACCTGGGGGGACTGTGTCAATTTGATGGGATGGAGGGGCCCAGGGCAGAGGTTTCAGGTGTGTGCTATTGACTTGTGGGCCAGAAAGCCAGGAAGGAGCACCTACTCTGGCGTGGGGATGCCCAGCTGGCAGCTTCAATTAATAAAGGAAAGAAGAAGAAACGCTGCTTCTTCCTGAGAAAGCTCTAGCCTAGCCAGGCTGCAGACTTACTTTGCTCCTACCTCACCGGGCTTTTGTCTGCAATGGGGTGAGCAGCATTCCAGCCTCTGTCTCTGCATGAGCTGTCATCACTGCCGGCTGGCTGCCCCATGAATGGACTGTGCGAGTCTTTCTGAAACTATGAACTAAATAGATCTTTCCTCCCTTAAATTGTGGAGGTTGGGTATTCCTGTCACAGCAACAAACAAGGAACTAAGACAAAGACCTACACTTTTCTCTGGGTTAGGGTGAGCACTGTCTCCCATGTATGAGACTGTCTTCTTTCTCTCCTTCCTCTTTTCTCTTTTCAGTAAGCGCTAAAGGCACGAGGAAGGAGACAGAGTGGCGATGACAAGCCTGCTACAACCCACGGCGGAAGGGAAATGCTCCCAGGGCGCTCAAAGCTCAGGAGCCACGCCCTGCCACAGCCCGGCATACAACACCCAAGGCACACTTCTGGAGAAGTGAGTGACTCAGGCCCATGGGTGACTCAGTCCTTCCTTCCCAAAGGAGTTTCCAGGTGGATGACTTCACAGTCATAACAAATTTACATATCACGAAAGGTGGCAATTCAAGAGCTCAGCACTTCAGGAGAGTTAGGATGAGCGACATGGGACTTCAAAGGAGTGGGAGACGGTCCAGAGGGCTTGCACTGGAAAGAGCCACCTGCTCTCAATCTTGACAGGGTGGCAGAATTTGGGCAGGTGAGGCGAGCGGAGGGCAGGGCTACAGAGGACCCACGTGCCGAGGCAGAAGTGGGAAGCCACAGTGATCCCACGGAGCAGCTCACGCTCAGCTTTCTCTTCAGACTGTACGCATCTTTTGTCTTTTACCACACAGTAGTAGCTCACTCTGACGTGAAAGGGCAGAGTAGGCAGCAGTGTAAGGCTGAGCAGGGACAGCTCACAGAATCTGGGTTTTGTGGGGGAATAGGGAGAGGACAGAGTGGTGAGATGCAGGATCTAGTAAGGTCTACCCAGCCGGTGTCCCATGGATCAGGAATGGGGAGGAACAGAGAAAGGGAAGTTCCCATGGCTGGAGCAGAGGAAAAGGCGAGAGGAATGCCAGAAAGGATGCAGACTCACGGGGCCACCGCCTGGCGGAGCAGCAGAGGAGGGAGGGGGAGTCGAGGACACGTGATGGCACCCGCTTAGTGGGAAAATGGGTGTTAGCTTTGGGTCGTGTGAGCAGGAGATGATGACAGGAGGCCCAGACTAAAGGACGGAATGTAAAAGCAGAAATGGGTGTGTGACGGGATGGGGTTGGAAGAAACCACGCGAGGGAAGTTGGAAGCAGAAGATCACAGCAATTCCGTGGTACAGATAATAATTCAGAATGTGCCCGAAGAGCCACAGGAAAGAATGACTGCTTATGGTAAGAGCTGTGACCTGGGAGAGAGGAGGTGGTGTCTGGACCAGCTACACCTGGCTTACTTGACAAGAGGGAAAGGGAAGGCTGGCTGCTGTCGGCACAGGAAGACGCATACAAAGGCAAGGCCAGGTGGCACATGTCCAGAGAGCAGTGATGGGGGAGAAGGAGGACATGAAGAGGTGGACCATGCACACTAGGCCACAGAGGAGCCATGGCTCTCTGGGCAGTGGGAAGCCAAGAAGCTTCTGGAGGGGCGAAGAGAAGGATGGGGGAGCACAGAGTAGGATGAAAGGCCTGAGGCCGACATGTAACCTCTTAGTGAGCCCGAAGGACAAGGTGGGTGATAAGGGCGACACTCACCTGTGAGCTGCCGGTCCCTTCCGCCACCTTCTGCTTGCAAATATGCCAGGTCTGGATGTACCAAAAGTCCAGGGTTATAGCCCCTTATGCAGGCCTCTGTCATCCGTGCCTCGAGGGTTTCAAATACTTTTTTCTTTGTCACATGAAGTATGCCCAGGTTTGCAAAGCTAGAGGAAAAACCGCAACAGCAGTGGCAAAAACAGTGGAAAGTTAGGCAGTCCATGGCGGGAGAGTGTGGCTTTTTAAAAAAATTTATAGGCCCTCAGTGTCTTACCCAAATCTCTTGGGCTAGATGCACTGCAGAATTCAGTTTTTCTTTTTTAATATTGGAAGGGTAATATTATATATGGCATGTTGGACATATTACATAATATTCTGCAGGTCCAGGGAACACAATGTAGCCAAACAAAATGGAGAGAAACCTGTAACTGAATTCGCCAAATGGAAAAATAAAGACTATATGTAGAGGCACATCAGGTCAGACTGAATTCTGCTACCCAATGGCACTGAGGTAAATTTAGAAGAACCTTCTGCTCTTCAGAGATTATTAGGTTTCCAAACTGTGCTTCAGGGAGTGCCTCACCCACAGCTTGACTGGGAATTTTCACCCGTAGAGAATGTACACACTCACCTTAATAAGGAAGCTTGGCCTGGATTCATTTTAGGGTATTTTCTATGGACTTTTATAAAAGGAATCTGAGTTTCCAAACACACACATTTTGTAAGAACAGGAATGTAGTATCTGGAAGATTACAGGGGGTTGCCTGGGTGGGATTTAAAACCTGTCTGGAATCTCTTTCTGGAGATTTTGCAGTGTCTGTGAGATTGGAATTATTCACCATCTCCAGAATTGTCATGCAATTCTACATATGTTCAGACCTGAGAGGACAAACAGGATGGGGGATGGGGCGTCTTGTATCTGTGGAGGGAGGCGGTCCATGAGAACACAAAATGTGGACAGCCAATCACAGCAACCGGAGGGATCTTGGAGAAAGTACATAAAATGCTCCACCGACTCACTCACTTTTTTTTTTTTTTTAAAGTACAAGAAACAAAAGAAGCGTAGCCAGAAAGTATAGTACAAGAATCAAGCAGGAAAGCACTTTACGCAGGAACAGGCACCCGGCAGCGACCTGGGTGCATCTGCCAGCAGCGGCGAGTTCCCCAGTTTCACAGAATGTACATGCCAGTAAGACGGCCAAGAAGAAGTGATGACAGGGGAAGGACATGCTGTATAATCATGAAGTTGACAAACATTATCAAGATGAGCAAAGTAGGAGCTGGAAGAGAAGGCACAAGGAATCAGGGAGGCTCAGGAAGGAGCTCAGGCAAGAGCACACAAATAAAGAGCTTCCTGGTAGCAGGAAGGACAAGTGCAAGGACCCCAGGGTTGGCCCAAGGGCCAAGTGCAAGGACCATCTGTTTTTTTTCAAAAAACAACCATGCCCAAAAGGTCAACTGTGGAGGGCGTCAAACAAGCGAGGGGTAGGTAGTGAGGGAAGGATCTGGAGAGGTGAGTGAGTACCTGCGACTTCTGAAGTCTGGTAAGAACTGTTACTCTGCCTTTAACTCGGAAACACACAAAAATTGGTAGAGGCAAGAATGAGACATTAAGGATGACTGGACTGTAAATGAGAACAGAGGAACGTGGCAAGGCCAGGTAAACAGGGAAGAGAAGGGAGAAGACGCAGAGGATGAGCCTAGCGTAGGCACACTCCGCCCAAGCCCGGCCCAGGTGGGACACTTGGGAGCACAAGCGCCTGAGGGCAGGCGCACCCGACACCTGCTGCTCAGTGGGGGCCAGCTGAGGGCTTGATCGCGTGACCGTGGTCAGTGTGAAGACCTGTGCTGACAGACACAAGGGACAGGGACAGGCCTCCGGAGGCTCCCCCGTGGCATCTGGGTCAGGCCTTCCTTCTGCGCACAACACCCACGTCCAGGGCCACCCGCAGACACCGGCCTGCGGCTCTTCCTTCCCCATCGGGAAGAACCCTTCATGTCTCCTGGCCAGTGCAGCTCTGGAAGCCATCTTTGATCACCCTGTGACTCAAGGAGGATTTGCTCCGGTAACCAGCATGACAGCAGAGAGGTCAGTCCTCTTGTAAGGATGGCTTACACACACTTCATGGGGCCGCCTCCTCAAATGAGGAACCCTGCACAACGCAGTGCCTGTCGCACACCGGGAAGCCGGAGATCCTCCGAAATGGGAAACGAAAGGCAAATCCTGCAATCACTCTGGCTTAGTGCCTGGGAGAGTTCCCCGCTCTGGCCCAGAAAGGGGAACGCCAGCCCTGCCTGCCCATCTCCCCACGCTGGGGAGGCAGAGCTCCATTTTTGACAAGGCCAGGAAGGGCAGAATTCACAGTGGGGCACCCCAGAGGGAAGAGAGGCCCAGAGGGGTGGAGATCCCCTCAGGTGTTGAGCTGAGCAGGATGGGAGCCTGGCTGCGAGGAGGCTTCTCTCCTTGAGCGCCACTGTGAAGGGGCAGGAAGCGCAATCCCTGCGGCAGCCGGCGGCTGGACAGGTTCGAGAAACTTCATGGAACTTGGAGGAGAGCGCTGCAGGTGGATCTGCAGAAGACACAGCCTGCGCTCCCGTGTCGGGTTCTAAGGGCTTCCCAGAGGTCCCAAAATGTCAGTGAGGCCCGGCACAAGAACGGCAGGACACTGACACTTAAGTCCACCATAGTCAAACTGTTTAAAACGAACAACAAAGAAAAAGCTTGAAAACAAAGCTGCACACAGTCATCAGAGGAGCAAAGGTTAAGACAAAGGGGCCACTTACCGCAAGAGACAAGGCTGCCAGAGGACAGCGAAGCTGTCGTAACGTAGGGACGCACAGATGAATGATATCATCAGCCTGTGATACCCTGCTCTTAGAAGAATATCTTTGATGAAATATGACAACACAAGCAGATCAAACATGAAATAAAAGTTAAAGGGCAGACTTTGTGAAGAAGAAAATGATCTTGAGAGGAAATGTTGGCCTATAAAACAGAATGAAGGGCACCGCAAATGGTGAATATGTGTGTGAAGAGGAAATTCGGTTTTTCTCAAACATAAAACATTTCTCTAAGTGGTAACTATCTAAGGGGGGGAAAACTCCATGTTTGGTGGGATTTATAAAACCTGAAGGTGAAAATATGTAACCCAGTAACACATGGCCAGACAAGGGACACGGGAGGACACCACCGTCTATGGGTCACCTACGCTGCATAGAAGGCATACTCTTACTCAAAGGTAGGTTATGGGAAGGTCAGGATGGATGACAGAAACTCCAAAATGTGCAAGAGAGATAAGCCCAAAGGGAGACGAAATAAAATCACTACAAATAGCAATTCCAAAAGAAGGAAGGGAAAGAGGAAAGAAAGAACAAGGACAGATGCGACAGGCAGAAAAATATAACAGGATGGTGAACTTCAGCACAGCCATATCAGTATCAGGTAACTACAAGTCATCTACAAAACCTAATTAAAAGACACAGAGTGGCAGACTGAATTATATGAGTGTATAAGCATTTTTTTTTTGAGACAGGGTCTTGCTCTATAGTCCCAGTTGGTATCAAACTCATGGAAATCCTCCTGCCTCAGCCTCCTAAGTGCTGAGACTGCACATGAGCGCCATCATGCCCAGCTTATGTAGTGTCTGAGGTATCGAATCCAGGGCCTTGCACTCGAAACAATGGTGCTTTAGCTGCCAAGCTATGCCCCCAGCTGAGGGTATAAGCATTCTAAATGTAAATATACAAACAAATTAAGACTAAGAGGATTGAAAAAAATGCCCCACATTAATATTAACAAGAGAGAGAAAGTAGCTGTACTAGTAGTGCTTGAGGAAGACTTTAAAGCAAACCTTATCATGAAGGACAAGGGCCATGTCATAAGATAAGGGCCAACGCACGAAGACATGTAAGAAACCTAAGCGTCTACGTTCCTCAGGAGAGAGACTCCTAACCCAAGAAGCAAAACCTTGTAACCCAGGACCAGGAAGACACATACCTACAGACTTCATCAGAGCTTTCAACCTCCTTCTCTCAATAACTGGCAGAACTAGTAGGCAGAAAACCAGGGAGGATAGAGAAGGCTTGGACAACAATATCGAACAACGTGACTTAACTCACATTTACACAGCATTCACTCAGCAAGACAAGGATAAACATTCTGTTTTCAACACACAAGGAAAATCAGTAAGACATACCATACACGGAGCCACCACACAAGTCTCAGTAAATTAAAAAGGCTACAAATCATGGCAAGTGTCTCTGTTCACCATGGAATTAAATCGGTCATCAAGATGAAGAGATAATGAGGTGGGAATATACGTAAATCAAGACTGGTCATGTAATAATTAATTGTTGATGTTGGGTGGTGGGTATAATCACTGCTAACTGTCATATTTTTTTCTACTATAACATATTTTTTGAAAATTTCCGTCAAAACATAAAATGAGAGCACACTATTATTAACTCATGCAAAAGAAAAATTCAGGATTAAAAACATGAATATGTAGAAATATTAAATGGTGCAGCTGCTAGAGAAAATAATCTGGCAGTTTCTTATCAAGATGAAGGCACCGCCAGCCTCTGTCCCCGCCAATCCCTTCCTCAGTATTTACCCAAGAGAGATAAACACTTATGCACACACAAAGTGCTTCATTATCAAAAAAAACTAGGAAGAAAGGAAAGGGCTCCCACAAAGGGAATAAACCATAGTACATTGATACAATGACCTATTATTTAGTAATTCAAAAAAATCAACTACAGATGAACATAGGAGTGGGGAGGAATCTTAACCATCTGACGTTCAGGGGGAAGAGCTGGGTTCCAAAAGGCTACATTTTTTTTTGTTTTCTTTTTTTTTTATTACTCACATCTCACATCCCCTTCCCCCTCCCACTCCCTCAACACTCCCTCCTCCACGTCCCTTTTCCCTCTCCACGAAGTCTGTCTTCTTACTGTCTTCCATTTCTCACTTTCTTATGGTTTGGTTTTCTCCTACTAGAGAAACCATACGATGTTTAACCTTCTGTGTCTGATTCATTTTGCTAAGCATAATGGTCTCAAGGTGCATCTACTTTTTTTTTTAACAAATGACTCAAATTTGTTTCTATTTACGGTAGAGTAGTACTCCATTGTTTATACACCACGTCTTCTTTGTCCATTCATCTGTTGTTGGACATGAGAACTTCTTCCAAGATTTGGCTGCTATAAGTCATGCTGCTATAAGCATGTGCATCATGTATCACTCTTCCATAATGACTTCAGCTCTTTCAGGAAAACGTCCAGAAGGGATATACTGAATCAAATGGGATATCTATTTTCAGTTTTTTGAAGAATCTCCGTACTGCTTTCCATATGGTTGCACAAGTTTACAGTCCCGCCGGTAATGTAGAAGGATTCCTTTTCTTTCCACAGCCTCACCAGCTGTGGGGGATTCAGGTTGGGTCAAAGGCTCTCTAGCACATGTCCAGGACACTGCAGTATAAGTAGGCTTCACGCAAAGACGGCGTCTGAGGCAGGCCTCGGGGCCCTGGTCTAGTGACAAATGGCTAGTTGGCGGCCCCATCCCTTTTCCTCTACCTCCTCCCTCCTTCTGGGCGACCCCACTGGTTAAGGACAAATAAGGTTTTGAGTCTCCCTCACTGACTGGGCCACAGTGACTTCAGCGTTGATGAAGTCTATATAAGCTCTGCACTTCCTTAATAAATGGGACTCTGTTCACCGAAGCAAGTCTCCGAGTGGTTTCTCCACTGTCCGACCCCTCCTCCTCATCCCCACGGGATGCAGACTCCAACAACCAGCGTTTGTGGTTTTTTAATTTCCTAATTCCATCCATTCTTACTGAGGTTAAATGGAACCTTAGTGCTGTTGTGATTGTATTTCTCTGATGGTTACAGATGCTGAACATTTTTTATGTACTTTTTGGCTGCATTCAGACTTCTTCTTAGAACTGCTTATTCATTTCTGATTCACTTTTTTTTTTGATTGGGTCGTTTATTTTGGAGGGTCTAATTTTTTTCAGTTCTTTGTATACTCATGATAATAGTCCTCTGTCTGAGGAGTAGCTGGCAAAAACTTTTTTTCCCATTCTGTCAGTCAAAAGGCTACAGCTTGTATTGTTCAATTACTATGTCATTCTGGAAAAGGCAAAACTATAGGGCTGGAAAAATGGCCACTTATCTGCCAGGGCCTAGCTCTGGGAGAGATCTGACTGAAAGGGACACACAGGGTTCTGGAGCAATGAACTATTTTGTGTTGATTACGACTGTTACATGAGAATTTACTGAGACTCAGAAATGAACATTTTAAAGGGCAGGTCTGTAGTAATTAAATTATACTTAAATAAGTTTGACAGTCTTTAAAAGATTTTTTTTGGTGGTACTAGAGATTGAATCTAGGGTCTTGCACTGATTTACATTCCTAACCCTTTTCTACTTTTTAACTTCGAGACAGAGTCTTGTCAAGTCTCTAAGATGCCCGGGCTGGGCTTGAGTTTGCAGTCCTTCTGCCTCAGCCTCCTAGAGCTAGGATCATGGGTGAGCACCACTGCACTCAGCTAACACTGCTTCTTCTTCCCTATAGACTGGAATGAGAAGTCCGTCTTTTCCTTGAAATGCCACACTCTTTAGGAGTGGTTTAAACAGGAAGCCTCTGGACCAATGGCAACATCTGTATTACCGCAGAACTTTTAATTAAAATACAAACTTGGGGGCTCCACCCCAAACCTACTGAATCAGAAACTTGGGCATGGGGCTCAGCAGCTGGGTTTCAACAAAGCCTCAGCTGACTGCGAGGCTGCCTGACGGGCAAGGGCCAGGCTCTCCACTGTTCTACCCCATCAGATCAGGGACTCAGGAAGCAAGGTTGGCATCAGTGACTTAGAGCGACCTCAGCTCTGAAGAGCAACCAGATTTAGACCCCCTGCACCATTCCAGATATTTCCGTCACCACGATCATCTGGGACCCACTGGCACCCTCTGGCTGTGTTTGATTCCCTGTCACTGGCTTGAGAGTCAACAGTGGCCCCTCTCTTTGGCTTTCTTCTTCAGGACTCAGATGCTGACTGGTAGTGCAAGCCTCTAATGCCAGAACTTCGAGAGACGGAGGCAGGAGGGTCACGAGTTCGAGCCCAACCTGGGCCAGCTGGCAACTCAGTAAAACCTTGTCTCTAATAGAAACTAAAAAGTGGGTTAGGGATGTAGCTCCAGGTGAAGGTCATGGGTTGGATCCTCAGTACCACCAAAAAATAAAAAATAAAATAAAAACAAGTACATAAATAAAATAAAAACAAAAGGAAAACCAGCCTCTGCCTCACAATACACAGCTAAATTTGAGAGTGGGAACTTTGGACCTGGGGCCACCCTTTGTCCTCTGCAGCCAGCTCCTCCCCTGCACGAGTAGCCTCAAGCCTGTGAAGCTGTCAGCAATCCAGAGATGCTGGGCCTCCCCAACAGCGGCTGAACCCCGACTGCGCTAGACGGAGGCAAGCCCGAGCTTCCCTTTTGTTGCTTAGATTTACCTATCGACTTCTAGTCCTCCTCAGCAACAACATGACGTACATGCTCACTGAAAAAAAAATTAAAAAGGAAGAAAAAAAGACTCCGTATTTCTTTGAACCCAGGCTCTGGAGAATGTCGACTGCTAGCAAAGTCAAGAGACAGATATTTTCTAATGACTGAAAATTTGAAACTAAAATGTTGAGAAAAAGTACGGCCCATTTTAGTTCAAGATAAAATACGAAACTAAGATGATTACTTTTTAATCAAGAAAGGCCGTAAAGGCAAAGTAAATGAATGAATGGGAAGACAAAATGAGAGCTAGCTAAAAAAAATTAAAAGGATAATCTGGGTGTGGTGTTGCACATCTCTAATCCCAGCACTTGGGGGCTGAGGCAGGAGGATTACTGTGAGTTCAAGGCCAGCCTGGGCTGCACAATGTGTTCACGATCCGCCTGGACTACAGAGCAAGATTCTGTCTCAAAAAAAAAAAAAAAAAAAAAAAAAAAAGACAAATCCCTCATATCAAAAGCAGTTAAAACTACAATCAAGACTTAGCTACTTAAAACATGAATATTTTAATATAGATGAGGTAGTTTTTAAAAAGAAATAAGCTTACTGAGAATTCATGCTGAGGTCTGGGTCACAGTTCCAAGGTTAGTGTAGTTGCCTAGCATGTGCAAGGCTGTGAGTTCAATCCCCCAGAACCATATAAAAATTAGGGGGAGTGTGTGGTGGCACGTCTGTAATTCCAGCACTGGCGAGGCTGAGGCAGGAGGACTGCCATGAATTCAAGGCCTGTCCGGGCTAAACAGTGAGTTCAGGGCCAGCCTGGACTACAGAGCAAGATCCTGTCTCAAAAAAACCAAACCAAAACAAAAACAGACTAAAGAAAGGTAATTCTTTTGGCTCTGAAAACTCAAAGGCTATTTATCTTCTTGGTGTCATTTTTTATATATCTTTTTTTAAAAACGTGTTGGATCTGTGCCCTGCTGGGGCACCTATCTGTACTCTTACGCTAATCTGTGCGCATGAAAACAAGTTATCTTGGTTCTATTTCTAGTATAGACAAGCCTAAGGAATAAATCTGGCTATCATCCTAAATTTCTCTATTTGATATTCCTGCCTACAAGTCAGAACTGAATAGTAATAATCGATGTCATACCACAGAAACTCGGGTGGCAAGTTTGCTCCTGTCACTCTGAGATATTAGTCCCTATAGCTAGGTGCAGAACTCTGGAGGTACCCAGGGCCTGGAGGGAGATTCTGCAGCCCACACGTCTCATTTTGTAAGGAAGAAGTTGAAAGTAAGGTCTCCAAAGAGTGTCGCAACTTGTCCCCAGCCCTACTGTTGAGAGTAACAGAGCCAGAAATAGAACTGTGAGGCCAAAAGAGAGGGGAGGAAAGAAAGAAAAGAACTAGAATTCTGGTTTACAGACTGCTGGTATGTTCTTTCTACACAAAAGCTAGAGAGAGAGAGAGAGAGAGAGAGAGAGAGAGAGAGAGAGAGCGAGCGAGCGAGAGAGAGAGAGAGAGAGAGAGAGAGAGAGAGGAAGGACGGATAGAGTGCGTGCATGAAAAGTGTATTTTGGGAAAGAGAGCACCAGTGTTCTTGAACTTTCAAGCAGTATCTCCATGATTAAATTTCTTAGTGAAATTTTCTAGGTTAGAAAAGCTTACAGAGCTACAGCTCAATCAACATCATGTGTTGAGGTCTGCTGAACCAATGTGTAAAGTGAGGATTCCAGAGAGCCCCCAACTCCTAGCCCCACACCCCACTGCCCTACAACAGGGCAAAGGAATTCCTTGCTTCACTCGAAGACAGGGAATTTCCTTCTACTGCTGTTCTAGGCTCCCAACTTAAATCCCTATTAATTCCTTCTACAATCATCAAAGATTACTAAAACAAGCCACAGAAACATCAAATTGTGGACAACAGGTTCGAAGATTCTGCAGTAATGAACACTGTGAGCAGGGAACTTCACATACAATTTTCCACTATGATGAGGACACAGATTAAAGAAGCCAGAGGAGAACAAACACTCTAAATTGTCAGAACCTCTTGGAGTGAACCTGTTAGAAACACTGCATGACCAAGTAGCCTGTAGACAATGACTCTACTTTCAAGCTCTCATAGGTCAATCAGGAGTGGACAGAGTTTCAACTGTAACCTATACTGGGAACCAGGACACTCTTCCAAGAGGCTATTGAAACAAGTTCATAATAAGCACACCTGAATTTTTCAAATCCATTTATGCTTCTTCTTTCAATCTAGAGTCTTCTTTCTAACAAAGAATCAGATTTTGGTGACTTAAAAGAAAGCTCTCTACGTTTTTCACACGAGTATTTTCAGTCAAACCAATAAATACAAGGTACCCAACAGCACAACTTCCCCAGTGATGGCCAACCTGAAGCTTTCCTGGAATTTAAGGCCCAAAATGCTACCACCAGCTTTATTACAGCTGATTTAAACAATTCCTTCTTTTTGTGAGAATAATAGATTTTAATATAAACTAAGCCAGAATTACAATGCTCTGAAATATATTTATAAAAATTGAACAAAATTATTTAAAAATGTCTCCTTTTGTTTATAAGGAGTACTGAAGGAGAACTTAAAATAACCATTTTGGGGATTACTGATTTTCTAGATCTACTATGATGCATCCTATCTTAGTGTTTTGGGAACATGAAAAATAAAATGTGTGTTTTTAGCATCATAAAAATGTCTGATTAAAAAAATTTTTTTGCTTCTTTGGACTGAAATTATTTCTATACAACCTCATTTATTAAAAATTGTTTATTTGGCCAATCTTTAAATAAACATGGCCTTTCTTGTCTATACTTCATGGCTGTGTGTTCCCTGGCGTCTTATCTGTGTGCACCTTCCAAGGATTGTAGAACTTGAGACAATTTTTATTCGCCTCATGCTCCGGCACTACACTGTGATTCCATTCAAGGAATTGTCAAGAATGCAAGAACCATTCATACAGTGTGGATTTCTATTTCTTAAAATTTGTCCTTTTATTTCCAGTAGAAGGAGAAAATATTGTTGAAAGCGGCACAAAGGCCTTCTAGAGCAACAATTTATCATCTGAGCTGGGCCACCTCTGTGAGAGGGGGAGGGTGTCATCACTGGGTCAGGACCTAGACGCACGTGGTCACCTGCAGTCTTGGAGTCCAAGGGAGAGCCCATCTTTCCCTGCTGGTTTTTGTTTGTGAGGACCTCTGAGCATCCTGCAGAAGGCCCCAGTGGAAAGGGCTTGTCCACTCCCAGCCCTGAACCCCACGTTCCGCCTGTGCCGACCTCACTCACCCGACCACCATGTCCTTGGGCCCAGCGGTCACCGTGCAGACGCCGTCCTCACAGTGCTTCCCCACCAGGCTGTGTGCGTGCAGGTGGATGCTCTTCCCATTCGTGACCAACTGCACAATGACCTTGGCAGGCCCCACGTAGTTGCAGATCTACGTAAGAAGCACATTTCCCGAGTTAGCACAGCTGACTGCAACACGGGAAAGAGGCTAGCGTGAGAAGTACAGCCGAGAGTTACGCACAGCCACACACATATGTGACGGACAAATGACGGGCAGACAGAAATCAAAGCCTTACTCGTATCTGTTCTGTGTGTGAGAAGATCAGAAGCGAGCCACTTAACAATATACAACGCGTCCTACAAGTTGGAATAGCACATCCCGGAGGGTGCAGCGCTGTTGGGAAGCAGGCCCTCCTGCTGAGCAGGGCTGTGCTGTCCCCTGCACCCTCAGCATGAATCTGGCTACAGAGGTTCAGTAAACGAGCTCGGGTGAGAACTGGTGATGGAAACCAAGAGAATAAGGGGTAAGCAGGATGGTGCCTCCATGTCTCTGCTGTTGACCGGGCAGGAAACTGGGTCCAGCACAGACAGCCTGGCTTTGAGGGTTGGTTTTGGACACCCAAGTCCACAGACTTGGCCCACAGTTATTTGTTTTCTCTGCCATGGGCTCTGAAGTTGTGAGGCTCAAGTATTGTAAATTTCTTCAGTTAAGCAAGAATGCACTGTCCCACTGGAAATCCTTAGAGGTCATACCAGGTTAGCTGGTTAGGTCTGTTCAAATCATTTAAAATAATCTTTTTCTTTTGGGGGGGGGGGCACATCTTTGAAATGATGAAAACAGCAATAAAAAGGAAACTGCAAGCTTGCTCGGACACCCTTTCCCTTCCAGCCGGCCACGCACCACCCCACAGCAGGTCAGGTTCTTCCCGAGGAAGCTCCACACTAAAGCCATGATAACAAAAAAACCCAGTGGCCTTATTTTTTACCTTCCGAATCCCAGCAGGTCAGAAGCCTGAGACAAATGTGATCACGCGGCTGGAAACCCACCAACTCGCTCGTAGTGTCTGATACAAACTTGAAGAAGAACCCACCCTGGCCAAGAGCATGTCTTGGAAAAAGACAGAATCCTTTTTAGCCAGCCTACTTCTAAACACTCCCTACTGGGTTCGGACTTCACTGAGATCGGGTCATATAGGATTTTCCCAACCTGATTTCTGACTGCTTGAAGTTGGGAAATAGATCACTGCTGGGAATAATCCCCAGAGGGTCTGTGGGAGGGAACCTGTCCCCCCGGCCAAGGACAGATGCTCTTCTGATGAGCTGGGAAGCGTCCCTGGAAACCTCAGGGCCCGTGTATGAGCTGTGTGCACAGCTGTGGTGAAGGCTTGCTTCAGGCCACTCCTCCGCTGTCGTGGTTTGAAAGCACTCACCGAATGCTGCTGGAACTGAGCCTCCACTGTGAGGTCCAAGGGGGTAGAAACTTAACCCAAGGACAGTATTTAGAAAATGGATCTTCAGGAGGTGATTAAGGTCAAAAAAGCCACAGGGTGGGCCCTAAGTCAGCAGAACCGTGGTTTTATAAGGACATAAGGAGATCTGTGAGCTAGGATGTTCTGTGATGCGATGCTGACTTGGGACTCTGCAGAAGAGTTCCACCAGCAAAAAGGATCTCATCAGATGTAATCACACAATCCTGCACTTCCCGGCCTTCAGAATCATGAGTCAAATGATCCTTTATTCTGTATAAATTGTCCAGCCTATGGTATTCAGCTACAGCAGCAGAAAATGGGCAAAGATATCCCCATCCCATGAAGCAAGGCCACCACTGGCAGAAGTTGCCTCCAGTCCTCAAAGGGCGAGCTCATTACAAAGAAGGTTTTAGATGAAATTCCATTTTAACAACCGCAAGACACAAATCAGTAGATGCTTAGGCATGGTACTCAAAAACCCACCTGGACATAAAGCTAATTTTGAATTTAGCCTGTCCTTTTGATAATGGGCAGAAAGCCTTCACCTTCAGTGCAGGACAGGAAACAGGAAGTTCTGCGTTTACTCCAAAGCTCCCTGGTCCCTGTGTGCTCCTTGGGACACAGGTGCCAGTTCCGGGCTGGGGGATAACACCCGGTTTCCCTCCCTCCCTTCCTCTCTCTGTCTTTCTTTCCTGTTGTACTGGGGATTGAGCCCAAGGCCTCTACACTGATCTACAAGCACAGCAGGTGCCATCCCTCCCTACACCCTTTTTTATTTTGAGACAGGGTCTAAGTCACCAACTTGCTCAGGCTGAGTTTCAACTCTCAGTTCTCCCGCCTCAGCTTCCCAGACCGATGGGATAACACTCCTGTGGCCCTGGGTGGGGCAAAGTATTTCACTTCCAAGTGACAATAAGCCCAGGAACACGGACAAGTAGGCAGCGATAAGAAGCTTCACTTGGGTAAAATCAGACTGACTGTTAAGAGGGACACCGGGGCCCACGGGCTCGAGCCCCGCCACTTGGGCTGTGTGGGCCTCCACGTCCCCACCACGGGGGGGGGGGTTAGTCACTGGCAGGAGGAAGAGGTGGAAGTGCACTCCTGGGTCTCTCCCATGATCTTCTCACTCTGGCTGCACAACGGAGCCAAGAATGAGGAACTGGGTAGTCCCTGGGGTAAAGGACCCGAAAGACCTGCTGGCGGCTGACGTGCTCTGTGACCCATTTCAGAGCATCGCAGTCAGCATGGCATCATCTGGTTTTTACCACAGGGCAGTGGCGGGGGCAGCCCTGGGCTCTGCGGACTTTCCAAAACACAACTGAAAGAAAAAGCTGAAGGGTGGGGATGGACAACAAGAAGGTTTACAAAGTTATGTGGCCTGTGAGGACCCACGGCACTGTGACCCGGGGCGGCCAGCCCTAGTACCACGCCGCCGGCAGGGCTGCCAGTGAGAGTGCGGCCAACAGAGGCGTTCTTCTCCTCAGGCCTCCCTCGACTCTGAACAGTGGCTCCCATGAGCATCCAGGGTTAGAGGGCAGCTGTTATTTGTTAGAAAGGTTATTCTGAAGCCAGGTATGGTGGCACACGCCTGTAATCCCAGCTACTAAGAGGGTGAAGCAGGAGGACTTCTAGTTCTAGGCCAGGCTGGGAAACTTAGTGAAATTATCTCAGAAATAAAACACTCAGCTGGGCCTGGTGCTGCAGGCCTGTAATTCCAGAATCTAGGGAGGCTGAGGCAGGAGGATTGCAAGTTTGAGCTCACTCTGGGAAATTTAGGAAGACCTTGCCTCAAATAAACTATCAGAAAGGGCTGGTGACCCAACTCAGAGTGAAGGCCCTGGGCTTAATTCCCAGTATGGAAAAGCAATACAAAACAAAACACGATAACAAAAAGGGCCCTCTGGCTCAATCTCTACAGAGAGAGAGAGAGAGAGAGAGAGAGAGAGAGAGAGAGAGAGAGAGAGAGAGAGAGAGAGAGAGAGACAGACAGACAGAGGTGTGCTTCTGAGTCTGAATACAGTAGACTCTTAAACAATACTGACTTAAACACAAGGTAAGCCTTGACTGCAGCCAAGGAAAATGGTGACTGGGGACACGGTCATAGCACAGATTGGAGGCAGGCCTGCAGAGCTTAAAGACAGTTATACCATTTACTGCTTTGTAACCTTGCTTAGTTTCCCCATCTGTAAAATGGAACAGTAACAGCAACTCATGGGGTTGTGAGGAGGACAACATGTATTAATGAATGTAAAGTCTTTAGAAAAATGCTCGGCGCACAACAGTCATGCACAAGCGCTAAGTACTATGTAACCTATCACTGTCAGGTATTATTCTGCCTTGAGATCTTCCCATCATACCCCTGGTATGATTCTTTTTTAAACACTACTTAAAAGCTAGTGGCCATGATGAAAGACCAACGCGGCCACCTCTGAGAATGACTGTGCCACACTGTATCAGCCTTTCTCGCTTTCTAGCAATAACTATGTTGCTATGGCAACAACCATCATTCCCGGGGATGCCCAGGACTTTCTCCCAGTAGCTTGGCAACACCTTCCAATGAGCCCAGGCTAATTCGCTTCGTGCATGGTGCTGGAAGTCAAGGGCCTTGCGTAGTACTGATTTGGGTCAAATAGCTTCCTTGTCTTCAAAATAACTGTCCTTTTTCTTTAAAACAACACAAGTGCTTCTTCAGAGGTGGTTAAAAGAAGTGGCATAGAATTTTCTAGATATCAGAATTTCAAATGTCTACTTTACTCTCGGGGTAAATTCAGCCACTTTGGCAGAAAGCAGAGGCCCCACGTGAGGAACACGCAAGGCACGAAAAGGCTCTTGCCTGCTTAGGTTCACTGGTCAAGTGATGGTGGTGAGGATGATGATGGAAACAGCGCACGAATGTCACCCAGAAATCCATCCTGACTTCGCTGGTGCACCCTGATGCCTACCACAGCAACAGAGCAATGGGGTTAAATCCAAGAACTCAGTAAGTCATGGGGCTCACGTCCTCCAGTTGTTCCTTACATGCCACAGAAAAGATGGCTAACATCTCTGGGTTTGGGTTTTTCTATCTTCAGAGTAAAAGCAACAACCCCTCTGCCGTCACAGGATTGTTTTTAGGATTAAATGAATTAATACAGTGCTTGGCACCACTGGGGTTAGAGATTTCAATTACAAACCCTCTATCCTGTCCACGTGTTCCATCCCTGACAACCAAAACTCATCCCTTAATTCAGTATTAAGCTACATGTCCCAGGCACTGCAGGAAGCTGGAGAGAAGAGGGTCCCTGGGGGGAGCACACAGGCACAGCCGCTGTTTTGGGAAGGACAGATGGAGACAGATGTTGGCTGGACAATCTCACGAGAAAACATGGAAGGCTACCTGGGAAGAACTTATGAGACAAGCTCTGTAGTGGGTGGTGACCGGGTCAGGAAGTGGGAGAAGGACTCAGAGGGGCAGGGTTGGGCTCTGAAGGAAGACTGGGAGTGTCCAGGAAGGAGGGGGAGGTGCGGGGTGGGGAGGGTTCCTCTCAGGGACCCATGGTGACAGTCTCAGACAGGAGTCCTCGGACTTTCTCATTACCATGCTATAAGGAGTTTCTTCAGGTGGTTCTACCACTTGCGTGTCTGTTCTCCATCAAAACCCACACCTTGGCTGGGTGTGAAATGGTAATCCCAGCACTCTGAGAGGCAGAGGCAGGAAGATCACAAGTTCAAGCCCAACCTGGACAACTGTGTACCTAAGTGAGACAGTGTCTCAAAATCAAAAAAAAAAAATCAAGTATTATTGTGCTTTATTATTTGAGTAACCAGGACATGCAAATACCTCTCACTAAGTGAAATCGTGCATGCACTGGTCTACTGTACTGAGTGGGAAGCACCTCAGTGAAGTCCGCATCATTCCTCGAAGACAGGGGATTTCCAAGTGATCTAATGTGGCATCCGGTCTCAGCTTTCCTCAGTCCCAGCTCTGGGACTTGCACAACTTAGGTGACTTTGAGACTCAAGCTCCGTGTTCCCAAAATGGACCCACAGTGTGACACTGAGGACTGTGGCAAGGTACCACACAGGCAGATTTTTTCCTTCTTGCATTTGCTAAGGCCTCCCAGGCCTCCCGATGACCCGAGGCGGGCAGGGCCGGCACCATCACCCCATAAGAAGCAAACCCTAACAGGCCAAGTGACGAGGGACACAACCCTAGGTCGAATTCATTCTCAGTCTTCTGAACACTGAGGCGAAGCTCTCAGGGCGGTGAGGGCGGCAGGAAGGCTCCCTCCCTGACCCACTCCCTGGTGATGACTCGGGCGTCTTCCCAGGATGTTCACAGACTTGCACCCATCCGCTGTCCTTTCCCCGCTTCCTGACCACTAGCACATGTGGCTCCGGATGGGAGGCCAGATGGACCAGAGGGCTGAAACCACCACAGCACGGAATGCTGGGCTGCGCTCCCAGGAAGAGGGCGAAGCCTCCACGTCCACAGAGCTCGGCTTGGAAGGAGTCACTGTTTTTCCCGTCATACTTTGACGTAGGGGTCTCCCACCTAACATCACATCATACACGCTTGCTCATGAGGTATGCTCCTTTTGGATCATCAGATACAGAAGATACACAATCGCCAATTATAAAAGTCGATGGGGACTTGGACCTCAAGGGCTGCTAACAGCTCCTAAACAGATTACAGAGACTGAGCTCTGCGCGGCCTAGCCATCGGACTTCGGAAGGAAGGGGGGTGGGGTGGGGTGTGCAGTCTGGAATCTGGGGGAGAACTGCGTCAGAAATGGTCATATGTATAATAATCTTTTCCAAGTGAGTACACTGTATGCGTGTACACGTGCGTGTGTGCATGTGTAGTATCGGGTGCACTGAGGTGATCTACAATCTGTGTTTTACTTTTGATTTTGAGTCAGGGTCTTCCTAAGTTATTACTAAATTGCCCAGGCTAGACTTGCACCTGTGATCCTCTTGCCTCAGCCTCCCAGAGTACTAGATGGGGTATATTCTCAAACAGACAGTAAAGGCTAAAATTGTGACATTCAAGTACCTTTCATTTTGTATTTCTGTTTCTCTGTGGGGCACACAGGGGATGGAACGCAGCAGGGTCTTTGCACTATGCTATATGCCAACTCCACTTTTCAGTTTTGATTTCAAGACAAGGTCTCTCTAAGTTGTTACGGTGTCCAAGCAGTGGAGCTTGAACCCGTGATCTTCCTGCCCCAGCCTCCCAGAGTGCTGGGAGGACAGGCCTGTGCCATTAGGCCTGACAACTTTTTATCTACATTTCTTAATCTCTACATGTATTGTCTAGGTCTCTTTTGAACAAAATATCACCCGCAAAGTGCCAAGTCAAAGCTCTGAAAGGAAACTTGAACGGCCAGCTTCCCGTCACCCCCACTGTGTCCTCCTGGTTTCCAGCTAGCACCCTCTGTCTCCTCAATTTCTGCTCCTAACTATGTTTCCTGGGCCTTCCCTTGACCCGTTCCTACTTGCCCAAGTGACTGTGTACAAGTCAGGTCGGGCCAGGTCCCAATCATAAGTCAAAAGCTGTTGAAGCCAAGTGACTGGCACAAAGGGGTTTATTACACTATTCTGTGTCCGCATAATTAAAGATTTCCATGCTCAAGAACAAAACAGAGGCAGAGGTGGAAAGATCGCAAGTTCAAGCCCACCCTGGACACTTAGCAAGATCCTGCTAAAAACACAATTTTAAAAAGAACTGGTCATGTAGCTTAGCAGTGGAGCACTTGCCCGGTATACATGAGGCTCTGGGTCAAAGTCCCAGTACCATAAAACAAATAAAAATTAAAGCAAAAACCTCCAATGTCTCTCCATCCTAAAAGCTGAAGTCTTTACGGAAGCATCTGAGGCCTTCGGTGATCTAAGGTGTTCTTCCCACACCCCATTTCCTCTCTGACCTTATGTCTCAAGGGTCCCTGCAGCCAATCAGCCCGGCGCTGCTCATGACCTGACCAGGTAAGCTTCCAGCTGACAGCGTCTGCAGGTGCTGTATCCTCTGCGCACAGCACTCTGTCCCAGGACCCTGCAGACCTCTCTGTCCTCGGGCTGTGTGAGGGGCACTCCTGGAAAGTCACCGATCCCCCGTCCCTAGATCCTCTTGCCTCCACACTCCTTTCTCCCCTGCCCATGTTATCATCTCTATATTAACTACCATTCAATATATGACACACCCTCTCAAGTTAATTTTGGTTCATCTCCTGGGCAAGAATAAAAGTTCTATTAGAGTAGAAACATTGTTTTTTCCCCAGTGCCGGGAATAATGCTCATCACACTGAGCTCATAATTAATTCTTTAGCGAGTATGCAACTAAATAACTGAGACACAACACAAATGCTACTTAGCGAAGACAATTTAACTAAAAGGCAAGGAGTCGTGTTGGGTGGGAGGAAACTGAGGAAACTACCGTTTCTTTTATTTCTGTCTTCACAATGACGGCCAGACACCACTCTAGCCCTGAATCAGGCGACTGGTATCAGAAACGTGATGACTGTGAACAGCCTGTGTCCACAGGGGCTGGTGGAGGGGTGGGCAGTGTCCGCGGTGCTGGGCCCTGGCCCATGTGAGAGGATTCCTCCTGCAAACTGCAGGAAGCCCGCTTGCTGCCAGGCACTGAAAGACAATGAGGCTCGGCTGTCACCTTGGGCAAATCCAGGCAGCCGTTCTCCTCTTAAAGTCGCATGCCTCTCTCGTTCCCTCCAGTCACCATGACTGCCCCTGCCCTCTCCTACGGGAGGAGTTCGAGCACGTACCTCCTACAGGGCCTCTAGGCCTGGGGAATTCCCCCAGGGACCTGACCTCACATTTCCTGTCCTTTCCAATATCACAGCTCCTCACTCAGCAAACAAGAAGGTCCCTCTTTGAGGTCACTCTGGTGGCTGACAGGAAATGTCACCCCATGGACCTCGTCATGACATGGTACCAGGTCACACCTGGGCTCAAACACATGGATTCTCTAACAGGACTGTGAGCTCTGAAGTCAGACAGATGAGCCTCAGAATCCTGGCTCCTTCACCACCAGCTGGGCGGTGCTGGACACTGGGATCACCTCTTTGACTTGTGTTTTCATTTGTAAAATGTGGACATAAATACACAATCTCTGAATTTTCATAAGTACTAACAAATACAAATCAGCATTCAGTAAGTGTCTTGTGTATCAAAACATCAATTCTCATGCAGCTCTCCTTGCTTTAACTGATATCTGGGGTTGAGATTTGCTGACTTTTTGGGGGGGTGGAATACTGGGAATTGAGCCCAGGGTGCCTTTACACTGGGCTACATCTCAAATCCATTTTGGATTTTTATTTTGAGACAGGGCCTCACTGAGTTTCTTTCTCAGAGTGCTGAGATTACAGGCTTGTGTCACAGGGCCTAAGGCAGAAGAGAAACCATGGAGAATGAGTTCTTTCAACCTCACTTCTCCTTACCGTCATCAAGCCTCAAAACCGCCCCGCCACTCCAGGTATCTCCCCAAATTCAGAGAAACGCACGTCTGTTCCCTTTCCCAGGAGTGACCATTCTGTCTTCTTCACCCTCCCCCCTCCCTCCCTCCTTCTCTAAAGGAGTCTTTCCCTTACTTCACAGACAGGCTCAGTCTTCTCCCTTATTCTAAAAATAACAACCCCTTCCTAATAATGATGATGACAATTGTAAAGGTTAGTGTTTACTGAGACCTATGGGACCAGATGCCCCACTAAGAAAACAGGACTCTTGTTTCATGGGCTGCTCTTGATAACGCAGTGAGAGCTTCAGGCAAGATTCTACTCACACCTGCTTCAGCACCACTTACTTTCTCCCACCAAGCATATGAGACAATCTCCAATCCCCAATGTGGAGCCATCTATGTAATCTCTGTCTTCTGCAAGTTAATCAACTTCTTTTTTATTTTTTGTACTAGGGATCGAGCCCAAGGCCTTTACATTGAGCCTTATTCCCAGCCCACCATTTTTTTTTTTTTTTCTTTTTGAGACAGGGTCTCACTCTACGGTTCAGGCTGGTACCGAACTCACTTCGCAGCCCGGGCTGGCCTTGGACTCATGGCAATCCTCCTGTCTCAGCCTCCCGAGTGCTGGAATTACAGGCCTGGGTTATCAGGTCTAGCTAAATTCCTCTGTTTTTGAAATTTTAAAAAGGGCTTCAAGGTCACGACTGACTCCATGTTTCCAAACGTACCATTTCTCAGTCTTCCCCGCTTTGGCCTCTCTGACGCATAGGGTACAACACTTCTCTCTCCTACATCTCTGGCTGCTGTGACTAAGGTGCTCATCTCCCTCCCAAAGAGAGGCTTCTCCAGAGTCTGGGCACTGGTCTATTCCAGCCCTTCCCATGACCACCTTCGACATGACTATCTTCGACAGTCACATCCACTCTGGGTTTAACAGCTACTCCAGGCAAGTGACTAATAAATTTCAATCCCATATCCTCACCACTCTTTTAAGCATCTCTAACATTCCCCGCTGCTTGCAAGGCCTCTTTATGTCCCTAACATCTTTCCAATTCAGTGTGCCCAGGGCTGGAGAAACAGCCTTCCTTCTCAAACCTACTACACTTTCCATCGAACTGAGCTTCCACCATCTATCCTAACCCTCCCGTCACCTTGGATTGCTGTTTCTTCTGTGTTACTTTTTTGGTGATGATGCACAATTCCAACTAAAAGGAGGAAAAGTTTATTTTATATCACAGTTGCAGAAGGTCTCAGTCCATTCACGGGTGGCCTACAATGGTGGAAGGGCATAGCAGAGGGCCTAGCTGGACAAAAACTGTTCACAGCACAGCAAGACAGGAAGCAGAGAGATCAAGGGTGCAGCTAGCAAGGGACTTAGATCCTTCCAGGTCATGGCTCAGCAATCTTCCCTTTCTGATCAGGCCCCACCTCTTAACAGCACAGAAACTCAACCGATTAACCTCCAGGGTTCAGTCACCTCCCAAACATGAGCTTTTCGGGTAACGTTCCACACCCAAATGATAACACCGTTTATGCCTCATCAGGTGCCAAATTTCAGCCAAGTGGTACCTCCAAACCTCCTATGTTTGCCCATCTCTTCTACTCTCACGGCTGTGGCTTACCCATCTTAGACGGAACTCTAACTCATTAAGAGCCACTGCAATTCTTTTAGTGTCCCTAGGAGGCCCTGCCCTTCCAAAAACAGTTGGCAGACTGATACTAGACTTACATTCCTGAAGCTCAGTGCTGACCAGGACCTATTGTTCCTAAATTAAAACTTCTATCGCTTACTCATTTTCTCAAAAAAATTCGGTCTAAGTTCTTGCCTGATGCATCCCTGTTATATCTTCCTGATTTCCTTTCCTTTTCACGAACTCTTCGTCCTGACACAATGACTGACCATTTCCCATGCCACCCTGGGATTTCTATTTGAGCCTGTGGGGCTGAATTTTCCTCAGCTGCTACAGCAGCTACACCTCTATCTCCAGATGCCTACCCTTCCTCCACATCCAGCCAAGGCGAGATTCCCTCACTGCTTCTCTAGCCATCCCAACCAGACAAATCACAGAAACTTTTCTGTTCCTCAGAGGTATGAGGTCATTTATTATTTTTTAAATTCAAAAAGAGAAGTTATTCTTCCATTCCAACATGGCAGCTATTGGTTATATGGGCTAAGGAAAATAAGATATCATTATATTTTAGGATCTATCTTAGCTTCTCTATTCAACTGATTGATCATCAACAATCAGTCACTATCCTAAATTTTTTCTTTTTATGCAACCATCGGCATAGAGCCAATGTGTGCCGAATCAGTCTATGTTAAAAGAGCTGGTGAACGAGTAAACCAGTGGCTCCAGGCTACACTGCAGAAAGGGGACTACAGAGAAGGACCACTAGGCGTGTATGTATGCATGCGTGGTACTGGCAGGTGAGCGAGTCTAGGGTCTTCCTTTTCTTTATTTCTGATTTTGCTAAGTTGCCCAAGCTGGGCTTGAACCTGTGATTTTCCGGCCCAGCCTCCCAGAGCGCTAGGACTATGGGCCTGCTCTCCTGGGCTCCACTCAGGCTCATTTCAGGAGTGCTGAAGAGTTTGTCCTGACAAAGTCCACTTCTCCAACCTAACTCTCAGAAGGTCTTCTGAGGAGTCTCTGAAAGTCCCAGCAAAGGTGAGCCCAAGCAGCCAACACACTTGTGAAACATTATTAGTCCCTTGGCTAAAGCCCCAGCTAAGAGTGTCCAACCTTGGCCCTGGAGTTACTGTTCAAGGATTATTATTTTTTTAAGCCCTTGTACTCTCTTAGGGCTTTCCACTTGGAGAGATAACGTACATCGGTGGTGACAATGGCCACAGAAATGCTGCTCAGCTTTTCATCATCTCAACCCTCAGTTCAAATGCCACCTGGAGATGCGCTGTCTCAAGTGATCTGGGGTTTTGGCCCAGGTGGCAGGACAGGTGCCAACGGGACATCCAAAGTTGGTTCTTGGTGCATCAGGAGTGTGGCTGGGTGAAGGGAAGCCCTATGTCACTGGGACCCGTCCCCTGTGTCACCAGGACCATGACTCGCACTATGTGGCCAGCAACCCCGCCAGGCAGCTCTACGGCCATGCTGTCGTTTCCCCAGAAAACAGTCCCAGCATCCCTTTATGTTTCTGAGTCACTGGAAAACATCTTGGGGTGCAAAACCGAGAAACTATAGCCTACCTGATGTTAGGTTTTATCTTCAAGTCTGAGTCCAGGTTTGAAGACAACAGGAACCTTTGAGGAGAGCCTGAGTGAAGCTGGGTTTCTTAGAACTGCCTCCAAGTTTGTCAGGTATGAGACATCCTGGTATAACGGGAGAATATTTCCCTGCATCCTAAGCACATCAGTGCCAGGCAAATCTTTTCCTGAATATGGCTCATCGAGCTCCTCCCTCCCTCCCTCCCTCTCTCCCTCCCTCTCTCTCTCTCTCTCTCTCTCTCTCTCTCTCTACCTCTTCCCTCTATCCCTCCCTCCCTTCCTTCTTTCCTTTCTCTTTATTTTCTGAGAGACAGGGTCTTGCTTTGTAGCTCAGGCTGGTCCTGAGCTCACTGTGTAGCCCATGCTGGCCCATGGCAATCCTCTGGCCTCAGTCTCCTCCTCAGTGCTGGGATTATAGGCATGTGCCACCATGCCCGGTTTTCAAACTTTAGCTTTCTTAAAAATATTTCAACTTTCTGTTGGCTTATTCAGAGGCCTGGACTAAAGTCTGAAAGGTTCCAGATAATGACATTTGGGTTCATTTCTAGTGTTCAGTATGCGGCCAGAGTTGGAGTCACCAACTATGGCCGCAACCTCGTATGGGTCGCCTAACCATGTTGCATCCTTTAAATCATCAGACAGCATCTAATGTGGCTCCCAGCCCCAAATTTCTGTGATTCCTGGTCAGGGGTGTAAGACACACAGGACAATACCCAAAGGTCACAATTTCAAAGTGCAAAAAACCAACAACAGGGGGAGAGAGGGAGAGGGAGAGGGAGGGAGGGAGGGAGGGAAGGAGGGAGAGAGGGGGAGAGGGGATGAGGGGAAGAGGGGGAGGGAGGAAAGGAAGAGGGGGAAAGGGAGAGAGGGAGGGAGGGAGAGAGAGAATTTAAAAAGCACAGAATTTCTGAGCTGGAAAGAATGTTACAGGTAAACTCAATTTTAAAATTGTGAACATTTTAAAAACACTTTACCACAATTACAAAATTGAGAAAACATACAATCAACACTCAAATTACCTGTTGCAATGGGGCCTCTGATAGCATGGAAAATCAAAATTTAGAGACAAAGAAAAACCTTCATGTTAGGCAGAGATTTCCACTTTTGTCATAAAGCTGAGACCGAATACCCAAAAGTGTTTATTTCGGTAAATGCAGGGAGAACCCCACCCTAGATATTCAAGTTCAGATAATAAATAACTATCTATTCTCAGGTTGTGGAGCAGAAATGCTTCTATTACACAAATTGGGACGGGGTGAGGTGTGCAGAAAAACAGACAAGTAAATGAAGATATAATGAATTTAATTTTTTTGATTGACAGTCTGACTATGCAGTGTGGGCTGACCTCACATTGTTATGTATAGCTCAGGCTGGGTGAGAACTCAGGATCTTCCTGCTTCAGCCTCCTGAGTACTAGGCTTATAGGTGTATGTCACCACACTTAACTGTCAAAAATGTTTTTTATTTTTTATTTTTATTAATCATTAAACGTAGTTTTTAAAAATTAAGAGGGACAAAAACACATGTGAGGGATGACTGAAGCATACCCAAAATAAAAAAAATTTGGGTCTGTGACTATTCTTTGAAAGTAGAAACTGTTACAATAGATTTCTTAACATTCCTTTCAAATGGCTTGAACGTCTCTTGATATGTTGATTTTAGACTTAACCTGAGATCCTAAGGATCTCTTTTTAGGATCTCTTTGCCTGTGTGATCCTGAGATGTGGGATGAGGTGTCATTGATTTCTTTCTTCTTAGAGACATGGGATCATCCTCATGATAGAGAGACAGGCATATCATCTTTTTAAACCTAAAAAACCTATCTTGTCACTTTCACAGAAGTCCAATGGCTAGAGAAGCCATCAAGCATTTAACGATGGACAGCCAAGACCCCACTCTGCGTGGCGTTTAGTTTGTACTATACTATAGTGAATACAGCTGCCTTGTGCAAGAATTTGGGCCCCTAGGAATGGGTCCTTCCTTCAGAAGGACAGTACAGGAGACAGAGAGAAAGAGCAAGTGCTTGAGTTCTTCGGCTGTCACTTCCTGTGGAAACCCCCGACTCCACCAGGAGGATTACTAGTGAGTAGAACTGGGGAATTTTCTCTGTCTGATTTCTTCCTGCCACTTTGTTGGTCATATTACACCCCTAGACAGTAACACGGCGAAGGAGAAAACATGGTCGAAGTGTCAGACTGAGGCTAACCCAAATATTGCCCCCTCTGCATACTATGATGTAAACAAAAGAAGAAAGGGGGAAACACCAAAATTTCTACCCATTTCTAGGATTCCACAAGTCACTCATTTGAAAAAAGAAAAAAGGCAGAACTTTAAACCTGTTATAAAAGTGATCTTCTGAGTCATTATCACTCAGCCTGCTTCAATACACTAAAACACGAAGTATATGAGATAAGTCATACACTTGACACTTTAAATAAAATCGTGTGTAACTTATTGGCTTCTATTATTTTTGAGGATTTGTCATAAAATTGTAACTTCCCCATAATCAAATCTCGACTAGCCCTTGTTATAAAGTCATAATGTTTTAAGCAAAAACAACCAACCAAAAACTTATCTGAAGGCACACAAGGAAAAGAAGGGAGGAGGAGAATGCACCGCTGCTCTGGTTCCAGCTAACTTTTGGGTCGCTGTGGTTACAGGGAGCCCACCTTGTCCTGAGGCTGCACACAACTCCCCGTGGCAACTCTGACTCTTGGGGACACCTAAAACCTGCATGTTCTGAGGCTTCCACTCACTTCATAGCTCAGTCTCTCACGACAGAGAGGAAACAGCCTGTCCTCTGTCCTTCCCATGACAGCCACTCAAATATTTGAAGACAACCAGACAACCTTCTGTTCTACAAATACTTTAAGATTTAGTAACAGCTCCGCACTGGAGGCAGCTGGGCTCTGCCAGCGCTCTGCTCTGAGAAAGCTCCTGCTGGCCTTCCCCTCTTCAGCAACATGGAGCCCCGAGGTGCCCACGGATTCCTGCTGAGATCTTTCAACCAAGCGCACGACCAAGACCACAACCTCCTTGGTCCCATCTACCCGGCTTCTATCCATGCAGCCTCGAGGGGAATCAGGCAGGGGATTGACTGTCACATGTCCTTGCTGGGTCATGTCATAGCAGTCACTTTTCTTCTCCGCCTCCCACCCAGTGCTTGTGGTAATTTGCTTCCTAAATGCATGCATCTCTTTTCACCATCACTGCCCAAACATCTGGCTCCCGGGCCCCACTTTTCAAAATTATTCTGAATTTAAATTATTTGTTATCACTTTGTGTCACCTGAGAATTCGGTAAGAACCTTAAAAGGTTCTGTTTAAAACTGAGAAAATATATTTAAGTGCTGTGGAAAGACATCTGGGGTTCATGCCTGGACACAGTGCTAGCAGCTGCCATCACTAGCTCAGGAGACAGTTAACCTCTGCAGTTCTAACACAGGGACACAGGGACCTCCAGCAGGTCCCCATGGCCCGACAAGAAAGACCTCATCACACAGGACAACAAAATGAGCACGGTGTGGGCTTTTTTTTTGGTACTGGAATTGAGTCGAAGGCCTTCACACTGAGCTACATCCCCAGTCCCCCTCACTTTTTAAAAACGTTTCTGATTTCTAGACAGGGTTCCACTAAGTCGTTAAGTTGCCTAGGCTGGGTTCGAACTTGACATCTTCCTGCCTCCGCCTTCCAGAGTCCTGGGATTACCGACCTGTGGCACGGGCCTGGCTGGTTTGTTCTTATTACAGGGCCTGAGAGGGAGGCCGGGCTCACTGTCTCCGGTGGCGAAATGCACTTGCCAAACGCTTTCAGGATTCCAACACCCATGGAAGAGGAGGGATGATCCAGATAGGAGGTAATCTCAAGAGAGGCGCATTTGCCCCACCTGTGCCATGCACACACATGCACACGCACGCACACATGTACGCCACTGCAGAGCTTTCCTCCAGCAGTTCCTAAGAAACTCCTTAACACCATCTCACGAGTATCTGCTTTGTGGCTGTCCCCTGGGACCTTGGGACAGAGAGACAGAGACCTGCCTGTTTGACCACAGAGACCCCTGGCCCGCAGTGGACGAGCTCGGACTTATGTGAGGTGAGGAAGGGAGAGAGATGAAGCAGCTCTGGAACCTACAAATCCAGTATTCAGGGTTTGGCTGGGGTCAGGTATCTGAAGCACTTAGAATGCCCTTTAAATCAAGGCTCCAAATGACCTCATTACCTTTTATAGTCCTATTTATTTATTGAGACAAGGTCTCTCTCTGTAGCCCAGGCTGGTCCTGAACTCACTATGGAGCCCAGGGTAGCCTTAGACTCTTGCCTCAGCCTCCTGAGTGCTGGGATTACAGGCGTGCACCATCACGCCCAGGTTATATGGCAATGGGGAATCAAACCCAGGGTCTTGCCCTTGCAAGGCAAGCGCTTTAACCACTGTGCCATTCCTCTAGCTCCTCTTATGCTCCTATTTTTAAAAAGTTGTAAAACAACTTGATTGTAATAATTTTTTTCTAGTACTGAGGATGGAGCCCAGGTCCTCTGCACTAAGCTGTATTTCTAGCTCAGTTTTTAGTTTATTTATTTATTGACAGGGTCTGCCTAAATTACTAAGTTGCCCAGGCTGGACTAGAACCTGAGATCCTCCTGCCTCAGCCTATCAGAGCCAGGGAGTGGGGGAGGCACTACAGGCCACTGTAATGATTTCTAAAAAGTCTAGTTAATATCACGTAAGTGAATGATTTTATGCCAGACTGACAAACACTGTTGCTCAAAAAAATATAATTGACTCAGCAGAGATAAGAAAATTCCTGAGGTTTTATACGACAATTTAGCTTAGATGTACAGACTAAATAATCACTTAGAGGGAAAAATTTAGTCCAAGAAAATTTCATTCTGACTGAATACCCTCTGTTGAAAATATCTCGCCAGAATAACTTGGCAGAGAAATTTCCAATCATATTTGGTAAGTCTTTAGCTAGTAATGCTATTGGTATGGTAATGCCAAAACTATACTGTTTCTCTACAAATGTATTTGTATGTATTAGTCAGATTGAACCAAGTCACTACACTGGTGTCACCGGCAGTGAGGGAGAAGTACCCATGGGGTGGGAGAGGAAAGGGAGAAGTCTGTTGCGTTGGATTGGAAGTAGAGATGTGAACGAAGAGGATGAGCTCAAGACTTCCTTTAAAAAAAGAAAAACTGCTGGGCTTGGTGGCACGGGCCTGTAATCCCAGCACTCTGGGAGGCTGAGGCAGGAGGATCCCAAGTTTGAGTCCTGCCTGGGCAATTCAATGACTCAGTGAGATTTTGTCTCAAAATAAAAAATACAAAAATGGGCTGCGAATGTAGATCGCTGTGAAGACCCTGGGCTTGATCCTCAGCACCAACAAATACATAAACAAACCAATAAAATAAGAATTTTCTAGCTCTAGTGAAAGAGTAGAAATTTCAGTGCTAAAGGAAACGAGGGTTTTTTTTTTTTTTTTTTTTTTTTGGAGAGAACAGCCTTAGGCCTGAGGAAGGGAAAGTACAGTGTGAACAGAGAACAGCTCTTGATATGAGAAATAGGAAAGTGTTGAACACAGGTGAAGACAGGTCCAGAGGACACAGGAGCTACCATGAAAGAGCCCCGCTGGCCGAGACGACCACGACAGGTAATTACTTTCTGTGGTACTGGGGACTGAGGCCAGGACCTTCAAATGGAGCTACATTCCCAGTCCATTTTTATTTTTGAGGTGCTGCTACATCCGTAAGTTGCCCCGGCTGGGCTGAGATTTATTATTCTCCTGCTTTAACCTTCCAGAGTGCTGGGATTACAAGCCTGTGCAGCACCAGACAATTTAAGTACCACGACGAATAAATGAAAGGAATGTTAACCGAGTAACGAAAGGATACATGACTTCATTTACCTGAACTGCGTGGGGCTGGAAGTGTCCCGGTTCAAAGGTGCCCGGACTTTGACACGTGACCTTAGATTTACCAGCTGAACATTCCTAACACAAATGTTAAATTTGCAGTGCTCTGCGATCGGAAACCCACTGTACTCAGAGTTTCAGCTTTGGTGATATTCTGCATGTTCAGATAGATAATTCTAGCAGCTTTCTGCACACTAACCATGCTATGACTACAAAAACAACTGCTGGCCACTTTGTATACAGTATGCATCATTCCAGATGTTGGACATACAGCAATAAGCAAAACAGACAACAACCCCTGCCCTCGTCACCACAGCACGGGCATTTTTACCAAAAATACAGGCATGCCTGGAGGGAGCCCTTCATGCAGTAGATGTGCCAGGGATGGTGCCAGCTGCTTTCGTGTAAATTACTCTGTTGATTCTGACATTATTCATGCATGCTAGATATTTTTCTATTTATCTTACAAACAAGAAAAATGAAGCTTGAAGAGATTAGGTAATTAGGTGGCGATCACACCACTTCAGGCGGCACAATCTGGCACAGGGCCTCACTTTTGCCTAAAGCATGGTACTTTGCCCATTAAACCCCACCACCTCTGAACTTCTGTGCAGCAGATGTCTCAGGTACTGCAGAGTCGCTGGCGATTACACCACGACACACACAAGGACAGGCCTGCATGGGAAGCCGTTCACCACCTTCTCTCAGTACAGCTCTTGCTTACTGGGCTAATACACAGGGTGTGTCCTCTGCCCTGATTCCCCAGGAAATCTTGAAGTGTAGCTGGAAATGGCTTAGAGGCTCACAGGAATCAGGAAAATTTGCAAGCCAGCTGACTTTTCTTCGGTGGCTTGACACTGACTGCGCAAAGGGAACTGGGTGATGCTATAACCCAGGCTGTTTTCTGGCGTGTGTATGCATGTGTGTGTCCCCAGGGCAGTTGTCATGTTTTTTCTTTTTGAGACAGGTTCTCACTCTGATCAGTTCAGGCTGGTCCTGAACTCACTGTGGAGCCCAGGCTGGCCTTGGACTTATGGCAATCTTCCTGCCTCATCCTCCCAAGTGCTGGGATTACAGGCGTGTACCATCACGCAATGGCTTATGTGGTCCGGGGGAATCGGACTCAGCTACTTAGCGCTTGACAGTTGTCATGCATTTATTCTGAGCCCAGGGCCTTCACGTATCTTTGGCTTTTAAGACTTAAAAAACAAACAAACAAACAAAAAAAAACCTTTTAGACAGGGTCTCCCTAAATCACTAAGTTCCTCCTGCCTCAGCCTCTCAGAGTTCTGGAATTACAGCCCTGCTCCATCTGTTTAAATAATAATTCAAGACAGTGGCAAACCTCTTCAAAATGGTAGAGTTTCTATGACTTCCTCCTAAGTATACAAAAAGGATACCCCCTAGGTGCATGTAAACGTTTTTGAGCTCACCATAGGGCTGAGGTGGCATTACCCATACTCAGGACTGCTGGTTTACTCAATAACTGTTATATGCTTTGAGTGAGTTGAACAGTGTTTCCCAGATCTCTGTAGATGTAGTTAATGTGAGATGGCACTAGATCACGAAGGGTCCTAAACACAGTGACTAGTGTCTCTATAAGAAAAAGGAGGGAGATTTGGATGCAGAGAGGACGCAGGGTGTGTGAAGATGCAGGCAGAAGCTGGAACGGTGAGGCTAGGAGCCAAGCACGCGCAGGATTGCCAATAACCACTTGAAGTAGAAAGACGCGGGGAAGGGATTTTCCCTAGTGTCTTCAGGGGATCTGTGACCCTGCTGACAACTTGGACTCTGAGTCTCCTGAACTGTGAAAGAACAAATTTCTGTTGCTTTAATGGACAGCTGTGGTCTCCTGTCCGGGCAGCCTAAGCAACAAATAGAATACTTGTGCCAATTAGTACACGCAGAGTACCTAAGAGAACACAAGTAGGGAGACTGACAAGAACTTTGTACGTTCCTTTCCTGCATCTTCATTACAACATAGAACCATGTCCTGAGCAGATACTTCACACTATAGGCGTGCCAGAGACGATGCTAGTTGCTTTTAGGCAAACGACCTCAGCTGTTCTTACTACTAGTCCTGCAAGAGAGATATTTTTATGTTATAAACAAAGAAAAACAGATTTGAAGAGACTAGAAAAGTATGAAGAGTAAGTCCTGAGATTTTTCTTTCCTTCTAAAACAACACGTGCCATTCCTCACAGCGAGCTTCTGGCATGGCACCTGATTTCAGTCTGTCTCAGGAACCAGCAGGGCTCTACTCTTTACCAATTAAAGGGTAGAAAGGTAAAAAACAAAAATAAAAAAAGAAAGAAAGAAAAAAACAAAGACTTTGCTTTGAAAAGAGATCACCACAGAATCCTACAGGACAACCTAGGAAAGTAAATCTCCAAGGAGTCCAGCCATCTAAAAACTCAGAGGACTTAGCAATGATCGTTCAAGGGGTCAGTGTGCTGCTCAAGCATTCATGTGGTGCTGGTTCCACAGGCACGGAGAATGCAAGAGTTATGGGGTTATGGAGGCTTCCACCCAGATTTCAAAAAAAGGCCTTGGAAGTCGGGCAGTGAGCCGCCGAAGGGGCAGTGCGTGAAGTCGTGAAGGTGATGATGAAAGTCCACTGGAGACCCTTGAAATCTGGAGGTGCCACAAGCCTGGATCACGTGCAGAAGAAAGCCACAGGGTAAGGGTGGAGCCAGCCCCAAAGAGAAACTGTGAAGGCTGCAGTCAGAGGCCAAGACATGAGCACAGGCCAACCAAGCCCTTTGGAGCTCTCATCTCACCAGTTTACTCCAAATGCTGGACAAGACGACAGGATTCAGGGGAGCTACAGGATTTAACTCTTGCCCTGCTCCAACTTACTTTGGTCCAACTGCTTTCTATCTTCCTACTTTTCCCTTTGGAATGGGAATGCTTACCCTGTACCACTGTGTATTGGAAGTGTTTAACTTTTCTTTGTTTTTTCATAGGTGCTCATAGCTAAGAGTTTGTCTTGAGTCTCAGAGAAGACATTGGACTGAACTTTTTTTTTTAGCAGTTCTGGAACTGTTAAGACTTTGGCAACTCTTAGAGAAGGACTAAATGCATTTTGCATAGGGAGGTGTACATGAGTCTTCTAGGGGTCGGGTCAAAATATCATGGCTTGGATCTGGAATGTCCCCCCCCCCAAAAAAACTCTTGTATTTGGGTGTTGTGGATTATCTATGGACTCATGTGCTATTAGGAGTTGGAGTCTTGTTAGGAGGTGTGAATGATAGGTATACAGATTGATTATTGCTGCGTGGTGAACTATGGATTATAGGTGTGTGGTAGATTGGGGCATGTAGTAATTACAGGCATGTGGGATCCTACTGTGTGATGTGGAAGGGGACAGATCACCAGGGCTTAGCCCAGAAGGGGCCAAACACTAAGGCTGGACCAAGACCTGGAAGAGTATACGCTAGTTCCATCCTTCCTCATTCATGTGGCTCTGGCTACAAGGCCGTTCTCCAGCTAAGCCTCCAACCACATGCTTCTGCCATGGCCAACTGCCCACACAGGGACTGTGACCTTCTGAAACTGAGCTAAAATGAATCTTCCCTTCTTAAGTTATGGATGCTGTATATTTTGTCACAGCAACAAAAAAGAAACTAAGACATCATTCCTTCCCTTTAACTAAAATGGCTGGAAACTACTGGGGGAGTCAGCTTCACGTTTTCCCCTCCAGCCCAATGGCATGCATCATGTGCCATCAATGAAGTTTTAACTCACTGGTAAATAAAGCTAATGGTTCATCCATTTGATTCAGCCTGGGCTTTACAAAAAAAAAAAAGTCTCATATAAATAATTTGGAATTCTGTTTTTTTCCCTAATGTTTCAGGTGATGAACAATTTTTTGTATCGTAGAATCCTCGTAATTATCATAAAAACCAGTGACACAGTGTTCTATTCCATGGCTAGGCTGTCTATCCAATCATCATGGGTCGTTAGCTATTGTCACTACACAGTATTGCAAGTCCTTGTAAATGATCACAGAATTACCATGGAAGGCTAGGTTGCTGAAACAGTGCACTGTGACTCAGCGTGTGTGGACTGGGCCCCAGGTGTCTCTGTGGTTTGAGTATTTCTGGATGATGCTGACACACACCCATGACGAAGAACCACAGATTTAGAGATCCTCTGCAGGTAGAGACAGATCCTTTGGATTGTGGTAACTGACAGCACCCTGTGATGGCTGAGAGTATGGGCTCTTACACCATACTGCCTGTGCTAAGGTCCTGGGCTCTGCCCTCCAGGATGTGACACTCCAGGAGGGCCTCCCTACTTTCTCTAGGCTTCATTTCCTCATTATAAAATGAGGGTCCCAGGACCTACCAGGACAGAGGCTGGGATGATTAAATGAGATGCTGTCCCTGAAGCACAGCGAGCCATGCTTGCAATCACTGAGCTAGGTGTGTGGGGACCCACGGGTGACAGGAACCCTGTGACATTCTGCATGCCCTTCCAGACCATGCCCACCCCACGAGACCTAGGAGGGGAAGGTGGCAGGCTGGAAAACTGATCTAGATTTGACCGGGAGGGAGTGTGAACAGTTTGAGGCCACAGACGGCCAAAGCAACCTGTGTGTGGGGGAGGGCATGGCCATTATCGGAGGTCAGAAACGCTTCTGTGTGCTCTTTACCTAATTGAAAAGAGTCGCCTGTGGGTGGCTTTGTGGACCCTGGGCTGCTAAACAGACTCAGGGAACACTGAAATCTTCGGATGGGGACCACTGGGTTCAGAAGCCAGCAATTTGCTTCAGATGGAGCAGTGACCCTTGGAACAATCGTGTATCCAGGGAAACACCTCAGGCCAGGCCAATCAAGTCATGGAGCCTGTACTGACAAAGACCTCACGTAGGATTCAGATGGTTCACAAATTCAAGAAACCGACGACTCCCTAGTAATTTCTGAGGATTATCTTTTGCAGCTAGATCTGGGCTAAAAGTTTTCTCTGACGAGCAGCTTCTGCAGTTTTTAATGGTGACTTTGATTTAGAGGACTACTTTTATTTTTTAATTTCTCCCCATAACTATTATTTTCATTAGCATATGTTTATGATACATAACAATTACATTCAACTTGGGGAACTGATGCACATACAAGTGGCATCTTAGAGGGCTATTTCTTTTTTGTTTGTTTAGAGACAAGGTCTCACTCTGTAGCCCAGGCTGGCCTTGAACTCACAGCAATCCTCCTGTCTCAGCCTCCCAAGTGCTGGAAATACAGGCGTGTGCCACCACGCCCAGCTTATGTGGTGCTGGGGAATTGAACTAAGGTACTTGGTGCTTGACATACCATATGGTAGGCAAGTGCTTTAACTGCTGAGCCACTCCTCTAGTCCCTTAGAGGGCTACTTCCAAAAATACTCTACAAGGTAACATTTTGTTGTAGGAGCCAAATGTAAAATTTCTGAACTAATTAAAAGAAAAATTACAGAGACATCTATAGTGTGGTTTCCTATGGGAAGTTCCGTCTGCCTAGAGCCAGACCTGACATAGTGCTCAGGGAATATCTGTGAAAGGAACTCTCTCCTGGCTCTCACCGCCACACTGGCTTCGTGCTTAGTTAGTATCCATACATGAAGCCTCATCTCCTTTTCTGCCCTCACATTCTTTTTGGTACCGGAGATCCAACCTATGGCCCTCACACAGAGCTACATCCCAGATCATTTTTACTTTTTTATTTTGAGACAGGGTCCTGCTTGCTGTGTTGCTAGCTTGCCCAGGCTGGGCTCAAACCTGCGATCTTCCTGCCTCATGCTCCTGGAAAGACTAAGTTCTGTCTTGAGCAACCTAACATGTTTCAATTCACTTAAAAACTTATTTTTTAAAAAGCAGAGCTAGAAATTGAAAACTTAAAAAGTGCTAAAAGAAAAAAAAGTGTTTAAGAGGTCCCTTTTTTAATTAGCAGCTGTCAGAAAGCCGAAGTGACACCTGCCCTTCAGCATTAACTCTTAAGGTTCGAGTCCCTGAAAATGTGATAAAAGAGGGACACGCATCTCCTCAGAGAAACATGCACATCCATGCACATAAAATCATGCATCTACATTCAGGAGTCCCAAACACTGTGAACGGACTCAGGTCCATGGATTACAGGACTCATGGACCTCGGGTGACCAAGCGCTTCTCTTAAATGGGCAGTTTGCCCACGTGACTTCTTACAAAGCACAGAGCTCATGAGGTAGATGCAGGTGTCTTCTCTGAGGAACATAAGCACATGGGGAACAGCTCAGGGTGACCGTGGAAATTCTAAGCACATGTTATGAAATAGGGGTGAGATGCCGGCCTGATTGATAAGTGGCGAACTTCTCCCCTGGTGCTTTCAGTAACTTGAGTCAGACTAAATTATTCAAAGTCAATATTCAAGCTAGATCCACAAACAGTAAGCCTCCTGACTCAGACAAGTCACTACAAAGGAAAGGGAGGTTATGCAAAGATCCCTGATATCCCTATATGCGCCTTCGGCTCAGCCTGTCTCTAGTTGACCTGACAGAAATTTCATGTTTAAGATTTTTAAGTGAGAGGCAGCCAGAGTGGAGATTTTAACGATTTGGGGGGTCGGGCGGGGCCGCTGTTGTTGACCTAAACATTTTAATATTCAATAGCATTTTTGCTGAACGTGAAACACTCAGGATAGGAAACAGGTGAGAAGCAGGTTTCAGAAAACCTTTGATTAAAAATAGTTACATTTGTGCTGGTTGTGTTTCAAGCAACTTGCATTTGATATTTATAAATAAAGTGAAAATCAAAATACTAACTGTAAGCTACTTGTAAGTCAGAAATAGCAGGATCTGGTGGTACAGGCCTGCAACCTCAACATTCTGGGAGGTTAAATCACAAATTTAAGCCTAACCTGGACAACACAGAAATTTTATAAAACTCTACATAAAAAAAAGAAAAGTACAAGCTCGGGACACAGCTCAGCGTGAAGGCCCTGGGCTCAGTCCCTAGTACCACAAACAAAACAAAACATCACAAACCAAAGTCAAAGTGGTGTGGGTTTTGCAGAATGAGCAGGCAGAAGGACATGGCCCCCCGCTGCGAAGAGGGTGGTGGGTTGGTTAAACATTTTCACCCCCAGCTTTCGGGAAGAGGAAGGCTGGGAGCCTTCCCTGGCAACTCCTGGCTGAGTCAAAAACAGGCAGGGGCAGGCTTGGCCCAGAGGAGGTTCTGGAGCTGCTGCCAGTTTTCCCCAGGAAGAGTGCCATGACGAAATGAGAACGGGGCAAATGTAAAACCGATGCTTCGCGGGCCAGCGTCATGAGTCCGTAAATGCTTAATGACAGGAAAGTGTAGTCAGGCTCGCACCCGCCTGCCCAGCTTCAGAGCAGCGTGCCCTCGGCACTGTGCACAAAGATGTTTTTATCCAGTGGTGAGAATCAGCAGGATCAGAGTGAGCACTGCTTCATCTTCAGTCAACACTCCCTTGGCCTGGAAAGGAGCCACCACATGTAACTAAACCTGGGGCTGCAGATGGTAGAAATCTTTTAAAATTCCAGTACTTATGACCATGTACTTCCACAGTAGAAAAGTCAGAGCAAATTAGAGGAAATGGTTCACCATGGGAGAGGGGAAGGTGGGGGGAAGTGGGGGCTTCTACTGCAGAGAGACAGAAGCAGCAGATGGGGTCAAGTGGGCACACTTACTAACTCTGTCCTTGATGGGACCTGGTGGCTGGCAGCAATTTGCAAACTTATAAATGGCTGAATATATGTTATTAAATTTTTCTTTAAGAAAACAGTATGAAGACTTAAACAGCAAAACATTAGAAAGTGCCCAGTGGGGTGGGCCTGTCATCTTAGCATCTGGGAGGCCAACGCGGGAAGATCACAATTTCAATTCCAGCCTGGGCAAACTTAGCAACTTAAGGAGATCCTGGCTCAAAATAACAAATAAAAAAAAAAAAGGGCTACAGATGTAGCGCAGGGTGAAGCCCTAGGTTAGAACTTCAGTACCACACACATGCATATCGTGCGCATGTGCGCACACACACATGCACATGTGGAAAAAGCTAAAAGACCAAGCACCGCTTGGCATCGTAGCCCAAGGTCTAGAACTGGCAAGAGGCAGCAACCCATTTATCCACAATACAGTTTTATGCTTGGGACACAATCCTAGTAGAATATCTAGGACCTGGGTATGCTGAAAGAGTTGGTCTTAAAGTGGCTTAACCTGGGGCTGGAAGAACAGCAGAGTAGTTAAAGCGCTTGCCTAGCAAACATAAGGCCCTAGGTTCGATTTCCCAGCACCACTTAAAGCTGGGTGTGGTGGGATCATGCCTATAATTCCAGCTCCTGGGAGGCTGAGGCAGGAGGATTGCTGTAAGCTCAAGGCCAGTCTGGGCTACATAATGAGTTCGGGACCAGCCTGAACTACAGAGTGAAACACTGTCTCAAAAACAAAACAAAACCATAAATAAAGTGACTTAACCTGAAGCATGAAATCCAGACAACTGGGAGACAGTCGCACAAGTGGGTTACATGCTTACAAGCTCTACTGAGTGCAGTGTGGCTTCTGCAGCCCCCGACCCTGTGCTGCTGCCTCCACATGATGGTACACACGATGCCCCAACCTCTGGGAGGACAGCAGAGTGGTTGGTAGTGCTTCTTGGAGCTAGGGCAGGGGACAGAGGGTGAGGTTAGAAAGAGGCTGGAGATGAGGGAAAGGCACAATCACCATGGTATATGCAAGGCTCAGAAGCACCACTCACACACCTGAACTCACACTTGAACAGGGAAGCATTATTCAGCCGCTAAGATCATCATCTTGAATATAAGAAATAGATGCCAGTAACCAAGAAAAACACACTTGTCTGGAAAATACCACATCAGCGAGACCATTCTGTGTGATCTACATGACCCAACTTTAGAACAGAAAAATATCCAAACCAGTAAGATTAATATTGATTTGATGCTGCCTCTAGATTAGTGATTTGGGCGTTGGGCTCCCAAAGGACATTTAGCAATGTCTGGAGACATTCCTGATTGTCACAGTTACTGAGACGCTAGTGAGTAGGGGCCAGGGATGCTGTTAAAGATACCATAATACACCTGTGGCCCCTCACAACAAAACATTTCTGGCCCCAGCATGCCCACAGAGCAGAGCCTGAGACACCTGATCTCGAGTACCTGTGAATGTTTCCCTACAGCCTCACACATATGTAGCACATCTGTAAATCCTCCTCATGTGAAGGATACAAAGACAGCCACCATTCCAATGCCAAAATGTTATAGAAAAAAGGATTTCAAGTTCCTTTGTAAACTAAAAGATCACCTACTGGCAATCCGTGCTCAGAAAGACTGCAAGAAACAAGCCCTGGAAGAAAAGCTGTGGACATAGTGTGAGGTATTTCCTGTCCCTCTTAACCATCATTTCAATTCTCAGTTTCTAAAATAAGTAAAATTATTTCCGTGCACTGGTAGGAACAACAGAGCCATAAAACTGTCACAGGACAGCAGCAGGCCAAGGGGGGAGAAGGACTGCTTCTACAGACCAGGGTCTGTAAACTCTTAAGTTCCTCCTTTCTTCTGACTCAATATAATGCTTAATGAACATATGCTTAATTAGCAAAGATAAAAGGGTAAAACAATACAGTTTAATAGAGACCCATCTTCTACATTTGCATTCTGGCTTGCTTTACTATTAAGTTGTTTCTGTATTTCCCACTAAGTATTAAATTCTTTGATGCTGATGTGATTCAACAAGAACATCTCACGTCCATGACGCGGCTTAACTTCAAAATTATTTTGTGACTGTGAGGCAGCAATGCGCTTCCAAGTAGGCAGAACAAACACGGAGCACAAATGCAGAAAGGTTTGTATTAGCAAATAAATGTGCAGCAAAGTCAATTTCCTGTGTTTGTCAGTATTGAGAACTATTAATCAGCCACAGAATTCCAGGGCAAGAGAAGTGTTTCATGAAAATACCACAATTTACATATATATTTTGTGTACAGAGCCAGTCCAGAAAACCTCCCAGTGTATCCCTTCCTATTCATTCTAAAGTAGTTATAGTCAACACTAGCAATAGATGACATTCAATTATCCTCACAAATTTTTACACAGGCATACACACACAACATTCACATACGACACGTATGTTCAGATGTCGGATCTGCCGCCCCCCCACCCCCAATAATTCACACTATTTCCCCCTTAGCCTCTCTCCCCATTGTTTCCCAGAATTCTCCTTCTCAGTGCCTTGCTGCACCATTGTCCCTATATCCCACTGACACCAGCACCTCACAGCGCATGTTCTACCCAAAAGGTTGGTGTCTGATACAGGAAAAGAACCACCAGCCCTTGGAGAAAGACCAGTTAACTCCTCTCTTTTAGCCTTAGGTTCTTCACAGGCATGATATACTTTACACCCTGGGGTTGTTATGAATATTAAAAGAGATATGAGAAATATTTGCAAATTGTGAACTTTTTGGAAATGCTAATTCCATTCTTTATTGACATTCCTCACTTCCGATCCAGGTTCTGAACTTCTGGGATGAGCAATTTTTTCCTCCAGTGGCCATTAGGAGATTTATGACATCATTTGCTGGCCATACAAACTTATAAGCTGAAATATTATACTCCTGGATTTGGCAAAACATTTATTATATAACTAACTCACCCTAATGTGATGGTTGCCATGGCCTGGACAGACCAAATGATTTTGTGGCCCTGACCTTCCCCATCTCTGTTCTAAAGACTGAAAGCTTGGTGTTTCCAGGACAGACCAGTATGAGACGGAGGGGAAGACTGGCCTGCATTGTAGGAGGCACCATCCAATTGAAGCAGCCTTAGGGAAACCAAAAGGTGGAGAGAAACTTCTTTCCCCTCTTGTTCCAGAAGCTGGAACATTCCTCATAGCAGAAGAGGAAATGAGAACGTGGACATCCGAACTCTTGGCTCTCCATGTTCTGGACTCAAAGTCTTCCACCAGCAACCTCCCTCATCCAAGCCCTTTACGTTCAAGCTTTCAGTACTGGACTGAGAGTTACAGCAGTGTATTTTCTGGCTCTAAGGTGTCTGGACTTAGGAGGAGCCATGCTACCAGATCTGTCACAGAAGTCAGAATCTGAAATCACACCAGCCAACTCCTCTCATCTATCTATCCATCAATTTAATTGATCATCTATCAATCGGTTGATCTCCTGAGAACCTTAGGTAATCCTAACGTGGTCTGCTTGTGTGGACTTAAGACAGAGTAGTCACCTGTCTAATTATTTTCAATATAGAACACATCTTTCTTCCTGTGGCTAGATCTAAAAGTCATAAAATGAAAATATGGCTCTTAGGACTCATACCAAGGGTGTGTTTCACTTGAAGGTAGAGAATGCCACCATAGTAATTTTTTTCTTCTGTTTTAGAATAAAGACAAGAAGCTGAAAAGGCCTTGGCCTGCGTTGGGTGGGGGAAGGTAGTGAGGAAAGGGAATAAATCAAATGCAAGGGAGACAGGGCCAAACATCAGCCTCACTTTACAACTTTACTGAGGGCCAGATCTTTTGAGCATCAGTTTATTAAAAACAAACTAACAAATGACTGCAGGCAGAGTGTGTTACATCCTAGGGGCACACAAGCCTGTGGGTAGAATGCTTATAACTTTTTTTTTTTTTTTTTTTTGGTCTTGGCTCTGACTTACTGAGAATAGAAATTTTTATATACAACTAAATTGCTATTGTTGACTGGCTCAGCTGCAAAACTACTCCTAGTCAGTCTATTAAACATGGCACGCTGTTACGAAAATCAAAACCTCAAACTAAGTTAGAGAAAATGTCAGTTAAATCAACAAACAACAGAACCTGAGGATGATACAAGTGTGGTGGGGCAGGTCAAACCAAGAAGGACCAACACAAGCAGCTACACATCTGCTCAGAGTGAGTTCCCTATGGAGCACTCCTGCAAATTTTCTCACTGAATCTCCGAACGACCGTATAAGCATATACTATTAATATTTCTACCTTTTATACATTAAGGTAGTGAGGCTTAGAAGTGAAGGACAAACTTATCCAAAGCCCCTAGAGCTCACCCCACCATCTAGATCCAATTCATGATATTAAATAATGTACCACATAATCCATACACTTGGTCACCTGTTTTGTTCACTAATTGCTACAGAACCAAAAATAAACATTTGTTTCAGGGACTTGTTCAAGTTTGAGAGTCTATAGTTTTTAAAAACCTTCCAGATGACTGAGAAAGAATGAGTTTCCTAGCCAATGCCAACACATTTGCGTTCAATGGAAATGTGAGCAGAGTTTTGACATCTGTGACTTCACTGGCATGAGATACAGTCCTGTATGAACACTAGCCATCACGCAAACACCTTTGGGGGCAAAACCAAACTGTACTCATGTAAAACAGCTCCTGGTTTTGCTCCTAGGAAACCATAGTCCACCAACTCGCCTAGCGGCGAACTCACTCACTTTGACCTGAGGATAGGACTTCTTGTTTTTTTCACTCGATGCGCCAGGAAGACCACCATGGGACGGGCCTTCACACACGTAACGGAAACGAAATCCTCTCTGCAAAGGGAATGTGGAGCCAGTCAGTGGGAGACACACGGCTTAAACATGACAGAGACAAGGCAATACACACATTTCTAATTTTTACGCTATTCAATGAGAGGAGAAAGCACCAGACTGTGGCGAGAGGATGCTCAAGTAAGGGTTTTCTCAGAACCATCCTAGCAGTGCCACGAGTTGCTGCCTAGGCGAGAGCTAAGGCTGGCAGGGGCTGCTGAGCCGAGCCTTGGGTGTGGCATGCCCTGGCTTGCCTGCAACGGAGCCGTCTTGTCTCAGATTGCTGCTGCCAAGCTCTGAACTTGGCCATATTTGTAAACGTTAACGCTTCTCTGACTATCACATGAAGGCATTCTGCTCCGATTACAGTGCATTTTTTTTTCTTTTTTTGTGGTGGGGAGAGGTACAGAAGTGTCTTTTAAAATATATTGGCTCTGCATCGTAGAGCACACCCTAGGCTACACTGCGCAGCAAGTCAGCCTCGGGGGAGGGGGAGCTTTAGTATTATAATTTCTAAAGTAATTGAGCTCAAGCTTAAATACTAACTAGACTGAATGACTCCAAAGACAAGATTGTTCCCTAATATCATCAGATGGAGGAATTTCACAGATGGAATTCCTCAGGCGAAGAGTCAGCAGGAAGCCTTTGCTATGTGAGTTATTTGGGGCTGACAAAACGCCTAAGTGCCGTGTCTTTTATCTGTACACATGAGCAGATGACACCACGCTATCTTTAAGTCTGTTGCTTTAGGTCCAGTTCCAATAATTTCTGATTTATAAATCTAGCTTTGAAATTGAGTACACTTGTATGCAAAGAATAAAGCAAAGATAATTGTGCTCCTCACTTTCTGGTCACATTGAGGAAGCCTGGCATCTTCTGAAACATGCCACTTCAAAATGACGTCAGCCATGACTTTATAACTTTACAGAGTCACTTAACTAGTTTTATTGTTTTTCAATTTCGCCCTTTGGTAAAAAGGACGTGTTAATTACTTTAAGAAACACCCTCACATTTCATTTACTTTTATTGCAGGACGAGTGTTATATAAAAACTATTAGAGCCAGGCATAGTGACACAGCCCTGTCACTCTAGATCTCTGGGAGGCTTTAGAAGGAGGAACGCAAGTTCAAGCCCAGCTTAGGCAACTTGGCAACTTAGGCAGATTCTTCTCTCAAAATCAAAGAGTGGCCCAGGGATGTAGCTTAGTATGATGGGCTTGGGCTTGATCCCCAGTAACACAATAATAATAGATAGATAGACAAATACAGCATGAAACCACCAAAGGCTCCCTACTCCACTACTTGGTGATGAGAGGTTTCTATCTGTATATTCGTACAACTATAGAACTCCAGCAAACACAAAGGTTTCGTCAGCTTTGAGCTGATGATGGACCAATGTACAATTTTTCTCTCCTTAGACTGTATGCTACCTCATTTTGCCTGGCCAGATCTTGCAGTAGCTGAGCGGCCCAGGTGCCCTGAACTCATATGAATCACTGGGAAGCACCTGCAACCATCCCTATATTCACTGAGGGCTTCCTGATTTCCAAAGATCGAGTTCTAAGACATTCTTTCCCCAGATGAGGAAGGCCAGAGGGACATTCCCTAGTCTGAGAAAGTTGTCGAGACACACATAGGTGTCAAAGCAAGACTTCAAACAGCTCTTACTTCTGGCTCCTTCTGGCTCCTTCGAGGACCCTAAACTTGAATTCCAGGGGAGGTTTCTGAGGTGAGGGCTTGGGGGAAATTCTTCTGTTTCGTTTTTTTTCACTCAACACAGTTTAGGTTAAAAAAAATAAGTTATAAATTCAGTCCTCTCCCTTCTGTAAGCAATGGTAGTTGATTTATTTTTGCATAACTAGGTGGAATTTCTAGAAGTATGAAGAAACAACAGCACGTTCAACAGTTAGCATCCAGAATTGGCTAGCCATAGGGATAGAGATCTACCTTACTGCTGATCAATTCAAACATAGCTTCAGCTATAAAACAGTCTTAGCTAATTAACACTGAATAATAAGCAGTAGAACTGGATATTCTGAAGATGTGCAGACTGTGGTCTGACTCATGTCTGTCACAGCTGGGAAAGCCTATACCAAAAGGGCCCCAAAGAGAAAGAGCATTTCTCTAAGTTAAAAAAATAATAAAACAATTCATTATCTTTCATCACAAAATCCCCTTGGGCCGCTTGGAAAATATTGCATGTATACTTTCCTATTTCACCGAGAGTGGTGTCAGTGAGACCCTATGGAGACAGGCATGACTTAACCATGTGCTTGTTGAAAGCCACTTAACAGGACTCTTGGTTGCCTAAGAGCATCTAAAGTTCTATTCAAACTAATTTTTAATCTGAGGATGGCAATGACAATTTTTTTCAGGAAGATAAGGTGTGTCAAGTGCACATTCTGCATGCGTTTCTGCTCTTGGAGATGAAAAGTTTGCCAATCCACACCCCTTCATCTCAGTAACTCTATCTGCAAGGAATGAGTCACAAACCTCAAAGGCAAAGCGACATCCATCTAGTTGGAAAGTCTGACTTAAACGCAACCTTCCTACTTTCACTGAAGTCAGGTACTGAAATAACATCAGCTTGATAAACAGACATGTTGTTTCACTCACATGAGGTTCTGTGTGTTCAACTTAATGATGTCAAATTTGGAATCCAGGGGCTTCATCAGCTTCTCAAATAAATCCTAAATGTCAAATTTTCCCTATGACAGTTGGCCTCATGATAAGGAATTGCATGTTAAAATTCTTATTGTAGTTCTATACTTGAAAATTTGAAAATGTTTTGATGTACAGGCTAATTCTAGTTGATTTACTGGTTTCACAGAACCACGAACTTGGAGGTTTTCCAGGGTGCTGAATCCCCGTGTAGAAACGCGGCTGATACAATTTTACTAGAAGGGCCTTTGAGAGAACTGATTATTTTATGTGAGAATCAGTGTTCCCGAAGTGGCTGTGGAGGCAGGCAGAGGCAAGTGTGATAGGCAGCCTGTGGAAGCAGGCTGTGCCACCTGCAAGCAACTGGCATGACACCCCCAAGTTCCAAACAGAATTCTTGTCCCTACAACAAAAACTTACATCTAATTTCAACCTGCCAAGGGTAGTTTCGTCATCATTGTGACATTTATATTCTTAAAAGGCTGACCAAATTGACCATGTATGTAGGGTCACGGCTCTGGAGACCATGGTGCAGTGTGTACTTCAGTTAAAGTTCTTGCCATTCAGCCTGTTGGCATTTATTCAATGTTACACAAGACAAGAGGGTTCCACCCATTCATCTGAGTTCCTACAAAGAACACCCAGAAAGCTTCCGGGCAACACGACTACAGGAGGGCAGGGAAGCCATCCTGAGTCTCACACAGATGTGATACACACACCCGCCCAGGGATTTAGTGACTCTGTTGTCCTTTTATGGGTGGCTGCACCGTTGCTTCCATCTCCTAACTGAAAGGGTCCTACAGACAGATACTGAAGATTTTCTTTCTTCCTCTTTCATAGCAGTGGAGCCACGCAATGTCCAACAAATACTTGTGGACAGAGTCGGGACACAGTTTAGCGGCCACACTGATCTCTGGCTTGGCTTTTGGCAAGTAGAGCGGGTAAGATAAAATGAATGCTCCATCATTCTCCAAAGGGGCTGAGGCAAAAGCTAACGCTGGACAGAAGAGGAGGGACAGTCCACTGTAGTACCTCACCTTCCATGGGTATGCTGAGTGCCATAGGTCACAAGTTCCACGGAAGAGAAGACCCTGGCGCTACCGAAGTAAGGAGGAGAGCTAGGGAGCACACAGGGACACCACCGGCAGATGGAACTGCATGCGTGGGTGGGAACTGCACCTTATAAATAAAAATGAATGGAAATAACCCGTTCCTTTCCTAGGAATGACTGATAAGCTCAGCTGATAGAGCAGAATCCAAGGATCTATAATTAACTGGGGTTTCACGAAACTATTCTGAAGTTCAAAAGCACTCAGAGAATGACTGAGAACTGGAAAGCGGACGAACAAAGTTTTGAGTTAATTTGACAAGCCGATGGAGCCTCCAGATAAGCTGCTTCCTCTATAGAACGGATTCATGATTCTTCAGTGCCTGAGTGCCTCTAGGGTCTCGCTGTGCACGCTAGGCTATCCTAGAACTCACAGAAATCCTCTTGCCTCAGCTGAGTGCTGGGATCGCAGGCATGTGGCACTACACCTACCTTATGTGGTGCTGGGGAATCAAACTCAGGGCCTCATGTACTCTAACTACTGGGTTCCTCCTCTAGCCCCTTGAGATTTTAATATTAAACACACAGATATAAGACTTCAGAAAAAGCCCCACCCTTTAAATCTTACCTGTTTAGGTTGCTCTAGTATTTGAAGGTATGGGCCATCTGCTAAAAAAAAAAAAAAAAAAACAAAAACAAAAAACAGAAACCAAAAGAAACTGTGAGGTGCCTCAAATTTGGTAAAAAGGTAACGAAATAAGTCAAAAACTGAAGGTATATTTATTTTAAACAGGAGTTTCAAATCAATTTTTATAGGTAAAATTTCACAAAGGCATATGTTCTCTTCCTGGTTTGAAATTAAAATTTACCTTTACTTTGACAATACCTTTACAGTTCAGGAACCACAATAAATAAATGTTTGCTGAATGGTGATGACAACTGTCCAAGCCAACAGCAGGAATGACGAGTGGCAGGGACGACACTGTCAGGAGCCTCCCAATTCTGACTTCCAATAAAAACATTTTGTAAAGAACACAAACACCAACCAGAGCACCAACCAGCTCCTAGGCACTGCGGCATTCTCTTTGCCTTCACATCTAGACACTGACCTTCCTTCTTCAAAGACAGTAAGGTCAGTGGGAAGCTGAGAGACATGGAGCTCGCGGCCTCCGCTGGCTCACGATCTTGGGTCACAGGTTTCTCCCAACGCTACAGTTCCGTTCTGTTCCTCTGTTGACCCGGAAGTACTGCCTTCACTACCTAAATGATTTGATTCTCCCCTTTCTCTTCCCCTTCTATTTGGCCTGTGTCATATGGTGGACTTTTCTTATTAGTCCGTACCTTTTGATGTTTCTATACAATGTCTGAATACTGGGCTGTCGTAAACTCTGTTCTCAAAACCTTTGTCAGATCCTGAAAATAGCAGATAGGTGAGCACCCATTAATTACTACAAACACACACAGAAAACGAGAGGCTTGCTCCACATCCCAATTCTATATGACCTGAAAAACTCAAGGAAATTTAAGTCCCTTGAGAGTATAAGTACATGTTTATTCAATATGAGAAGGTTCTCATGCATTTCAGCTGGCTCCTGCATCAACAGTATTACATCCTATAGGTCTCCAGTAGAGATTTATAGCATACACAGTATGTGTATATTGCCTTGGAAGGATGCTTCGACGACCATCTGAGTTTTCCCTGTCTTTCAACTTGGGATTTATTTTAGATAAATAAACTTCTGAAGAAGAGATAAACCCTCAGGTTGGCATTTAAAAGAAGCTACAACTTAGAAGCAAATTTATTTTTATCCTGTCATGATTATGATGAATTAGCATCAAATTTGAGAACTGCAGGAAACAAAGGTGTAACTGATTCCTGTTAGTGCTCAGTTTACAAGGAAGCCAGTTGGAAAATGACAATGTTTAAAATGAAACATGAACAAGAGAGAAAAATTGAGAGTCACTGGCCAGTGTAGCAAATTATCATTTTTGTCTGTATGAAAGTCATCTCTAGACACTTTAAGCTATTTTTATAGAAGTCACTGGAATTTAAAGATGTAAGAAAATGGCTAGAATTTAATTTTTTGCTAAAATAAAATTATCTAGGAATAGAACATTCTCATACTACTAATAGGTAATTTTATGATAATCTAATGTGTAAAAATCATTCCCTCTTGAATGGTGAAAGAACGCATCAAGCAGATAGCCCTCTTAAAAAATATTTGTATGTTACAAAAAATATACAGGAATTTGAGCACACTTAAGTTAAACTTCAGGTTCTGCCCTTCTATTAACTCTTTTAAAAATACTTTCAGGTTTTTTTTTCCAGCAAGATTTAATTTCCTTTACATATGTGGATTCCATGTGAAATTGGACCATTTTTCTCTTTCAAAGTATACAACATTAAATCAACTGGAAAGTCTGATTTGCTACGCTTCACTTGTCTAAGGCCAACTCTTCTTGGGGCTACATTGCTGTGCCATGAAAGTGACACTCCACCGCGTAGAGAATTTTAAATTATAGCATGCTGCTCTAGACCTGATAGTTTACCACGTGCCATAGTTTTCAACAAGTAGTAGACCTGATGGCTTTAGATCTCAATGAATCTAGATATCTGGAAAACTCCATGTGAAAATTTTAATTTAGACACCCTCTCTCCCTCTTTAAAATCTGAATAAACATCCTATATATCTTGGAATATAAAAACTGGACCATGCTACAGCAACAGAAAGGAAAAATATATGGGCAAAAATGATGGAATAATAGTAAGATTTTTCAGTATAATTTTTGAAGTTTTCTAAGAGTATGATAATATGTTTTTAAATATAAGGCTCTTTTCTAATACAAGGTTCTTTCCATAATATTATTTAACCTAAAGAAAACAGAAACTTAAAAAAAAATCTGCCTCAGGATACCGTTTAGGTTTCAAAAGGGATTAAACAGGTATGTGTCCATTTCCTGAGGGCGGAAGCAAGTTCTTACATTTTCAATAAAACATTAATACTAAGAAAGATAACTCTGAACCCCAGAATAAAAAAGTTCACAGGAAACACAGATGCTAGCAAGGCATCGACTTGCTCACAGGAAGCTCACACTGGACACCCCTTTGCAAAGCCTCAGACACAGTAGCCTGAATAGACACAGTAGGCTAACACAGATGCTAGCAAGAAAACACAGATGGCTTCGTGGGGTAAAGAAAAAAGCCACTTTTCCTGGTGAAGGTGAAGTGTAGCAGACTTTCTTTCTTCCCTCCCACCCTCAATTCCTAGAAATACTAAAGATATAAGTGCAGAAAACCATTCTGATCTAAACAATGCCAGGCAGACAATGGAGTAATCATAGTAATTTTAACAGAGATTGATAGACAGTGGTTGAAATCTCTCCATTAGATAAAGAAATCTCAGGTAAACCAAACACCTGCTATACATTTCAGTGACTGCCAAACTTTCTGTTCCATTACATTTCTACAAGTGCCCCATGCTACTTCTGACATCTACATCCTGCTGGTGACCTGGAACAAAACAGTAAGAACCATTACACCAAACTTCCACGAAAGACAACCCATCAAAAGGGGGTCTCATCAAGCTGATTTCTTGTTATACATATTACAGGAACAATCTGTGGATTCAGACAATTAGTGCAATCACGTCAGAAGGAAGGGGAATACAGCATCATCCAACAGGTCAGACTGCAACGCTAGAAGCTTTTTCAGGAAATGGTCTTCCTATTGATTTGATCTTGATTTCTGCACCCTGGATGCTACTGTGTCTCCCATACTGATGGGGACACAACAAACTCTCCTCTGCTACGAGTTTCTGGAACAGAACTGAGGAGTTGAGACTATTTTAATGTCAAAGCAAAGAGGAGATAAAAAAGAATTCAGGAAGACTGGGATAAAAAGAAAATATATTGAGTAAAGAAATTCCTTGTGAGTTGTCCTAGCAGTTATCAGCATTCACAGTGGCCAATACAATGGTAATTGAGGCGACACATTTTCTCCCATTTCTCTCTCTCTCTCTCTCTCTCTCTCTATATATATATATATATATATGTATATATATGATACATGTTTACAATAAACCTGAGTATTCTGTACACACACACACACACACACACACACACACACACACACCCACCCCATGTCAACATTACAATCCTTTCCCATTTTTGGCCCTCCCACACCCTCCCCATCCCTCCTAACTCCCACTATCACACCCATTTGGTTTGACAGAATGCCTGTATTATACGTTTCCCAAATCAGAGAAACCACATGATATTTAACATATTTTAATCTTCTGTGTCTGACTCACTTCACTACTCAAATCAACAGGTGACACTTTTTTTTGTGCAAATATATTTTTAAGGAAGTATACTGAAAGATTGATTTGTATTGTTTTTATTTTTAGACTAGGTGTCACTCAAAAATTTGATTTTTAAAACATAAACCATCATTACTTTTCTCTATACATAAAACAGAATTTCTAAAAGAGATTATTAACAAATCCTGGTTTTTTTAAAAGTGAAAATAAAACAGGGCAAAAAGGGATGTTTTTCTTACCCGTCTGCAGTGGCATCTCTGGTGGGAATAACTCTGGATTAAATATTGTATGAGTCAGATGAAACATCTGTAGATAAGAAAATTTAAAACTTGCAATCATTACTTTTCCAAACTTATCTTAATATGTTAAGTCACAACACCTAAAAATGAACAAGTAAGAACTAAAGACAAAATGTAAATCTGAAAATATTTAAATCAGAGTATTAAAATCCTTCTGTGATTCCTAGGCAGGCTCTTCTGTGTATGGAATTTACGTACCAAAGGAATCTGAGATGAATAACCTAAGGTCCCAAGGCAGGGACCTAGAGTGGCCTGCCCCCTTGTTTACCCTCGGGGCCAAGTGAAAGCTTATCACAGAGTAGCTATTTAGGGTTTACTGAATGAATGACTTGAAGTTGGTATTCTACCAGAAGTACAAAAATGCAATTGTAGAAATCTATATTCATTTTATAATGATAACTAAATCTCTCATCTAGCTCCCCAACTCCAAGGTCTGGAAGGATTCTGGACAGAGGCTCTGAATAGTTCACAGAGTAACTGTCACAACTGCGTTCAGCCTGAAGAATCGGGAACTCAACACAGAGCTCACTCATGATTTTTTCACCTTCATTTTTCTATGAGAGATTTGGTCAGCGTGTTGGGCTACACCACGCGCTCCTCCCACAGACATCCAGATCCCGACGCTAGGCCCTTGAGCCAACGCAGGGGCTGAGATGGGCGGGTGGGCAAAGACAGAAAGGCAGGCAGCTCTAGAGGACAGAGCTGGGAACCTGTCCTGAGGGCCATTTGGATACTTAAAGACATCATTCACAGGCCAGGCAAAATTACCAACTTAAAAATTAGCCTGCTACCTGGGCCTACTGGCACAGGCCTAGCACTCTGGGAAGCTGAGGCAGGACAACTACAAGTTTGAGCTTAGCCTGGGCAGTGTAGCAACTTAGTGAGACCCTGTCTCAAATGATAAAAATAAGAAGGGTAGTGACTAGGGAGGTAGCTCAGTGCAAAGGCCCTGTGCTCAATCCCCAATACACAAGGAAGGAAGGAAGGAAGGAAGGAAGGAAATTTGCCTATTGAAAAAAACTTTAATTATTACATAATTAACTCACTCCTAGTGGGAGGGCTGCCTGCCTTGGCTGGGTCAGAGCAAATGATTTCTCAGGCTTTCTAAGGCCCACAGGCCAGATGTTCCTTGCCCCTGCTCTAGAAGGTCAAAAATGCAAGAAATGACATCTGCTAAAAGGAATCCAGCCTTGCCGATGCCTAGAATGTAGGAGAATAAACCTGTGTCGTGCCAATCTAGACATGTGGAGTTCTTCTGACGTTCTTACCACAGCAACTTGAGACTAAGAAGTTCAGAGCAGGCACACAACAGAGTCTGATTAAATTGAGTATCTTGGCAAGTGACCATCAAATATTCCAAAAGGAAATAAATATCCACTTAGTTCAATTAGAACATTAAATTCATATTTGAGCTTACTATGTATTTAATCCTTAAAAAAAAAATAGCCCAGCTTGAAAAGTCTGTGGACACCACTGAAAGTCACCTTGTTTCACTTTTTATGATAGGCTAGGAAGTATGCCAGAAACAACAGTTAAAGGAAAAAACAACAATTTGACAACTTACCCCTTTGTCCTTTTTAGTTATTCTGGGTACCTAAGGACCAAGTGTGGCCAATTCGGTTAAGAGTCAGAAAAGTGACGTTTAAAGAAACCATGCTCAGATCCAGCTGTGAGCAAGGCAAATCTTCACGTGAGGAACCCTCGTTACTCAGAGCAAAGCTCGAGCAAGTGACTCATTGTTTGCTGGAAAGCAACGCAGGACTGAGAACACGTGTTCCACCAGCACAGGCTCGCCTCCTACAGGGATTCACCAGCCTCAGAGCAGTGGATGGCCGAGAATCAGAAAACAAATCTCCTTTTGTGGGGTCTGCTGGGCTACAACGGCTGGCTCAAGGGTAAAGAGCCAAGAAGATTTATGCTGTGGTGTGCATCGGGTCACCTGTGCCATCAGCGGAGGGTGGACAGCGAACCCCAGTAGACCCTAAATCACTGCAGAGGGCTCCCTGAGGCCACGTCAATGTTGGGAAACACCAACCACTGAGCTCAAGAAGAGGGAAAACCTCCAAGGACTTCCACACTCAAAAATGAAAATACCAGCCAGGCCTGGTGCAGTGCAGACCTGTAATCCCAGCACCGCGGGAGGCAGAGGCAGGAAGATGGCAAGGTTGAGACTAACCTGCACAACTCAGTGAGAGAATTTGTCTCAAAATTAAAAAGAACAAAGAAAAAATAGTCTGAGGATGTAGTTTAACACGAGCTCCCTGGGTTCAATCCCCGCGACAGGAGGGGGAAAAAAAAGGAAATATTAAAACATGCCCCATCCCTGCTGCTGAGCAAAAAATTGCCCATAAAAGAAACTTTCAAAATGAACACATTCAGCAGGTTTCACTCTGGGCGGCAGCAAGAAGCGCCTTGATAAGATTTCCTGTGTGCAGACAGGAAGGCATGGTTTAAACCCCAGCAGAAACAGCCGTCCCGCTGGCTAGAGTTTGCCTTTATTGTTAGAAACAGCATATTAAAAGTGAAAGGTAAAACAAGGGGTTTTGATGGTATGAGTGGCCCAGTGTCTTTCATGGTGCCATCAAAGGAAACATTCCTAGATTTATCCGATTTCACCCTTTTTACAACAAAATTGGAAAGGCATGCCTTAAGGTAAACAGTGACGCACATCAGGTGTGAACCGTACGGATGACGAAAGCCGGAGGAATAACCTCTGTTATCTCTTTTATTTATGGAAATAACACGAGAGCTCTTACGAAATGTATCACTTTTGGTTTTCTTTTTTATTTTTCTTTTCTGGCTGATTCTCTGCATGTGCAAATCTGGAAACTCCACTTTTTAGAGAATTACTACCTAAATTTAAATGTAAAATGATGAGGAATTCTCAGACCACAGGGTCTTGGCACCTGGCGAGTCCCCTGTGGTCCAGCTTAGCACGCTCCACTTGTTAAAGCTCAGCATACAGAGATGTCTTTGGAAAGCCCTCTCTGACTCTGTTCTCCCTACCCCTGTCCCCAGTCACACCCAGTCATCCCTTCTGACACTTCTGTGCCCACAACTACAGTATTTAGCACGGTGTGGACACTGAGGCTCTGTCCTTCCTACCAGAATGGCAGGCTCACAAAGTTAATCACTGAATCACATAGTTCTATATTCCTCCTACACCAATGAACTGGTACCCAATAACATTTCCAGAAATAACTAAAAAATTAAGAAATCTTGGTGGTTTAAATACTTTAAAAATCATTACATGCATAGTTTAGTATGGTGATTCTAGAATCAAGTCATCCTATATATACAAATATTATATATATATATATATATATATATATATATATATACTTGTAGAGAAGACAAAAATATTACATATACATAGAGCGAGAGCACGAGAGCGAGTGAGCAAGTGCGAGAGGGAGAGAAGACAAAGTAGCTAAATGTTAACTGTAGATCTGTTGGATTATTCACATTTCTATGGGCTTGGAACTTTTCAAAAAAGCTAGAAGGAAAAATGGGAGCACCTGTAACCCCTCATAAGTGCTAAATAGAATGATAACAAATAGTTTTATGTGCCTAAAGCACATTCCCTCCCCATGTAGTCTTTTGAAACTCTTGTGCACATAGGACAAGTATTTCTAATTTCAAATGAAAACAGAGGGAATGGGAAGTGAGTCAGGTGACTCCTAGGGCTTGAAGAGCTCACCAGTAACCATCAGAAGTTATATCTGAATTCCAGGTCCAAAAGTCCTTTTGCTGTACCAATTTGCCTCCTCACAAGAGTGTCACACAAAAAAACTGTACTAAGTTGTTGGGAGTTGAACTATGTTCTCCTGAGTAAAGGATCTGTTTAATTCTGAATGGGGCCTTATTTGGAAATAAGTCTTTGAAGAGAAACAAGCTAAGATGAAGTCCCTCTACATGAGGGTGGGATCTAAATCCCTACCTATGCCCTTCCTAAGAGGTGGTTTGGAGGATGAGACATAGTAAAGACGCACAGGGAAGAAGGGCATATAGAGCAGAGACTGAGTGAATGTGGCTACAAGCCAAGAGATGCCAAGGACTGTCAGCCAAAACTTGAGGCGACGCAAGGCAAGAAGCCACTCTTCCCCATAACCTCCAAAGAAACCAACCCTGACACCTTGGTTTTGACTCCTAGCCTCCAGAACTGCAAGAGAATATGTTTCTGTTGTTTCAAGCCAACAGATTTGTGGTCATGTGCTACAGAAGTCCCAGGAAATCAACACAATGGCTATCATTTGACCTCTAGCATGTAGAATGTTTATGCTCCAATCTGTATGACAAGGCTTTAATCATGCATTTTATATCACATGTCTTCTCCAATTTTATCTGAAGGGATAGGAAGATTAATTAAGAAAATTTTAAAAAACTTTACAAGTTGAGTCTGTCTGACAATCATTCAGTGTTGCCTCTATATATTCTGAAACAGGAATAGGTTAAAACAAAGCTATTGGTGAGACTCCAACACTTACTTGATCATGCCCTCCCATATATGGATCGTCTTCTGCCATTCTGGAGCTGCACAGGAAAACAAAACAGGACAAAACTGTAATACTGCGAAGAAGCTCTAAAAGGCCAGGGGATTCATGCAGGGGTGAGTGGACTGTTCTGTAAGACCAAAAACAACCCTTTTAAAAAGACCTTTGAATGAGCACATGGTGTCATTCCTCTTTGGTATCTAAATCTAACAACAAAGAGACTGCACAACCAAAGAATTGTCAAGTGCGTGTGACCCAAAACTCTCATGCTGAACTGACAGTGCCTTGGATTCTTGAGGCCATTTCTTTTTATCACCTTCTAAACCTCAAGGACTTAGAGTTTGGTTTTTATGTATTACTTTCCAGCCCTTCATGAACTTTGTCCCGGTCCTACAATGGCCTCCAACTTTTCTAAGTTGCTCTGGTTGAGAAGTTCAATGCCCTGCACAGCCCAGGTAGGACAGTGGCCCTCACAACCCTGCTCTGTCCCCTGGTGTGCCCACACCCTCCAACTCCAAAGCAGCCATATTCCTGCCAGAGTCAGAGTGGAATAGAAACTCTGTCATATCAAAAGTGCAATTAAAGAATACAAAACTATGAGCCTTTGTGACCAAGATTATGGGTCTCAGGTTTATTCAACTCCAGCCAGACCTTAGTATACCACAAGCCTCAGCTATCTGTTACCCAGAGGCCCTGATAGAAGTGAAGAGCCAGATAAAGACAGTATCTACGATCATGTAACATTTGGAATTTACTTGCTTGAGAAATAGTCTTCCCATTAAGTATAGGTTAATTTTATTTAAATTTATTGAGATCAAAATTAAGCATGTAACATAAAAAATAAGAAGTTCTTGAACCCAATGCCCTCCAACTGAGCTACATTCCAGCCCATTTTATTTCTGATTTGAAGACAGAGTCTTGCTAATGTCGCTAAGCCACTAATTAGCCCAGGCTGGGCTCAAACTTGCGATCCTCTTGCCTTAGCTCCCAGAGTGCTGGGATGACAGGCCTGAGCCACCAGGCCTAACTTTAACAAAAGGCTAGGGAGCAGTTCTGTGTCCCATAAAATGTGGAGTTTATGCAGATTTCCAGGGAAATATTTGCTTAAAACAAGAAACTACCAATTGGAAATGTTCAAATGCTGCAATTAAATATATCTGCTAAGAGAAACAGTTTTTTAAAAGGAGAAAATAGCATTGATATGGTGAAGAATTAAAGTCATTCAAAATTCAATGAAGAGTGACCCACATCCAATAGGGTAGTAACTAAACTCATCGTGGCCTCTGTTTTCTCATTTGTAAGATGACAGACTTGGATAGGAAGGACTTTTGAAGAAGGCAGAAATCTGTAGAGCCTGGAATTCATGTTAGCTGGTCAGTACCTACTCGAAGGACACATCCTTTAAATGTTGCAATGATCTCTGGGTACTTGGATTTGTTTATTTATACGTATTTCTTTCATTTTTGTGTGGCACTGGAGACTGAGCCCTTGGCCTTTGTACTGAGATGCATCTTCATCATCTTTTTCTACCTTTAATTTTGAGACAAGGTCTTACTAAATTATAATTAAATTGCCCAGGCTGGGCTTGCAGTCTTGTCTCAAAGTTCACGGAGATTTCTATTTTCGAAATATAGAGATGGCAAAAGCATGTCCACCTAGATTTTATCTGTATCTATTTATAAATGTATGTATCCCTTAGAGAATTTTTATTTGCCTCTACACTAAAGGAGCACTACCCTAATTTCCAGTTATGTGAGAATACTAAAAAAAAAAAAAAAAAAAAAAAAAAAAAAAAAAAAAAAAAAAAAAAAAAAAAAAAAAAAAAAAAAAAAGTGGCACTGAATTATAGTGCTAATACTAGCTACAACAATCCTTATGGAAATTTTAAGCCTTAGAACACCATGAGACCCCATATTTCCATGAAATTATTTTATATCTTTTTTTTTTTTTGGCTTTAGCCTTTCTATTACTCTGGGTGATCTGATGCTTCTCAAATAATCTTGGCTCACAGTCTTTCAAAGCAGACTTCCAATCAAGATGGTGGCAGAGTAGGAGCCCTGGAACAGCTATCCCTAAAGAAATAAAAAGTACAGTCTTCCAAAGCTGAGGTGAGAACCCACCCAGAACCTGTACAACTGAATTATATACATATACACTGCAGATGGCTTCACAGAACTTTATACAGGCTTAAAATAAAGTAGATCTCACTCTAACTTTAGAAGTTTAACTAAAGGGCTAGGGATATACTTCAGTGACAGTTTGCCTAGCATTCATGAAGCCCTAGGTTCTGTCCTTAGCACTGGAAAAAAAAATCAATAAACCTACTTTTTTTTTTTTAGAACTGATACAGGACTAATGTCAGGATCACTTCCATAGATAAAGCCCCATAAAGATCTCTAAGTTGTAGGCACTGGATCAACTACCAAATTCTAGCCTCTCCTTCAGTCATACCCTCCCCACCCCACCCCTTCTCTCCTCCAAGAGTTGCGTACTATGTGTATCTAAGGCCCAGCCGCAGCCAGCCCAGTGGACATCCGGGTGATGGCTAAAATCACCTCAGCTTGTATGGGCTGCTAAGTTTACTGTGAAGATGGAGAGTTAAGCAAGTAATCTGGGGTGATGTCAGCGTGAGCTCATAGTTTAAGAAATAAAATGTCAAAAGAAACCAAGAATCTAGAAAGGGTGAATCACCAAGTAATATTTGCATTAATTTAAAAAGCAGGCTTTATTTCTAAGATGTTGAGATGTTGAAATACCAACTAAGGCTTTAGGACCAAAGGATTAGGAAAGACCAGGGAAAGTCCCTCTTGGTCCCCTGTTCCCCCAGCCCTTCCTCTCCCTCTCCTTTTGCCCACTTCTGTGCTTTTGAGGAAGAACCCTGAAACAGAAAGGAGATACTGAGTCGACGGGGGAAAGATGGGTCTAATGACTGCGTCAGCAGTGACGTTTTCAGGATGATGCTCACCCCATAAACAGAGAAACAGAAAATGGAGGTAACTAGTGGTAAATTAAGAATCTAGGAAACTGTATTTTTCACATGGAAATCATAATGTCACAGCCAACCTAGCTCTGAATAGGTGACGAGTTCCTAAAAATGCCTAACAGGTTATATTCTACACATCTGTGACTGTCCCCACCCTAACACCAACGTGTGGACCCTGGTCTCCCAGAGGAGGTAGCAAGACTGAGTGCATTAACTTTGGAACCACTAAGGAGCCAGCTCACCCATCCCTGCAAGTGGGAAAAAGTGCAGGATAAGAGATAATCACTTTTATTTATTTTTTTTGACCATGACCAAAAAAATAAGACCATGTGACAAAATATATTCCATTAGATTTTGAAGGAAAAATAAAGCACATATCAAATGAACCATAATCTGTAGTCTGAAAAACAGTATTTTAGGTGCCAGGCAGAGTTAGGAATCAGAGGGGGAAGTGTGTCTAGTCTCCAGATTCCATTCAGGACATATACACTGCTCTCATTTTAATCCCTCATCTAGGACAGCAATTAGAGTTGGGCTTTCCACCATTTTTCTTTTAGTTAATAGACTGATGAAGAGAAAACTGTGTGGAGGCCTCTTTCCACGGAGGGATGTTTGAGGGAAACACAAGATCCATGCACACGAGCGCTACACTAATGAAAAAAGAGAGAACTTTTTAATTCTGCAATTTCACTCTCAGTAAGGTGTATTAAAGAAGTATAATCACAGCAGCAAAAAAACCTAGAAATCATCTCAATATCCTGTTAGCAGATTGCTTTTTTAATAATTATTCCTTAACAAATGTTATGCACTTACTATGTAATACACTTGTTAATGTTATATACTTATTGTATAATCCAGAAACTGAAATGTTTGTTAGTTTTCTGTACCTTAAATTTCTAACTAAATTATGTAATTAGAAATATATTTCTAATAGGAAAAAAGTGAAAAACTTGTCCTGAATTTAAATTTGAAGTCTGACATCTTTAACAATTAATGACACTCAACAAATGAAATACAAATGGACCAAACACTTCTATGTACACCTGGAATCTTGTAAGAAATAAAATGAAAAAATAAGCTGCAAAGGGAATGCTGTTTACATCTTCCTGACAATATTTTAGGCTAGCGATGGTGGAAGAAAAATAACAAGAGTTTGGTTACTCTTTTCAGAAGGGCCAATATCTGAAAGTTTCTGAAAGAATCAGTACTTACATGCTACCACATTTAGACTTGTAAACATTTATTTTCCGTTTTCCCCCACCATCCATTTTCACGACCAGACTGTTTCATTTGGATGCAATGTGACCCAACAGCAATGTAGGCTGGCTGCTTTGTAAATGCAAGCATACTGTGTGGGCAGCCTTGTTGGTAACAGGAGAGGTGGCAGGCACGCAAAAAACACTCACCTACTTAATTCATGCAAAGCTTATCAGTACATAGCACAATAAATAATATGCTCACAATAAGTTAAGGAAAAAGTACTATAAACGGCAAAAGCTTCAGGCACTTTCAGATGAATCGTTTCAATGTTTTTTTAAATCTACATTTATAGAGTCACTGAGGGATAAAATGTTTGCATGCTGCCTCCAGAGGGCATCTGGCAATACCTGGGCCATTTTGGCTGTCACTTTAGACCAATGGTCTCACTGGCATCAAGAAGACGGAGGCCAGAGATAGTGGTACGCATCCTATAATGTTCAGGACAGCCCCCCACACAAAGGATTTGCTATGATTTGGATCTAGCATTTCCCTGAGAGCTCATGTTTAGGTGATTCAACTGTGGAGATTGGTCCACCAACATCCTGTTCTGTAGAGGGTGGGGGCTGGTCAGAAAGGGCAGGTCATCCAGGCTTGACCCCAAGGGGAGAAATCACTGAGGCTTGACCTTGAAGGATATACTAGCTCTGCCCTTCCTTGCTCTCTAGGTTTGCTGTCCCACCGTACCATGAACAACTTCTCCCCATTCAGGCTTCCACCAAGTGCTTCCACCTTATTAGCTGCCCATAAACAGACCGAGAGCTTCTGAAACTGTGAGCTAAAATAGAGCTTTCCTCCTTTACACATTATAAACGGAGAGGAGACCTGGACCCAGCCAGGCAAGCCTATTATCCCAGCACTCTGGGAGACTAAGGCAAAGGGATTCCAAGTTCAAGCCCAGCCTGGGCAGCTCAGTGAGACGCAGACTTAAAATCAAAAATAAAAAAGTGCTGGGGATGTGGTCCAGTGTGAAGATCCCAGTACCACAGCACACAGAAAAAATGCCAGGAGAAACCACAACGGCCACTACATACGTCATGGTGGCTCTTGGTTCACCAGCAGAAGGGCCTAAGCTCTTCTCCCGCATCCCTGGAGGAAGGACCACAGCCGGCGCTTCACCTGTTTCACCATGCAGACTCCACACTCCCACAGCAGTCCTGGGAAATGCTGAGGCGAAGACCTACAGTCTCAAAAGAGTGAAGGCTGATGAGGGCGAGCGGGCTCATCAGAGTCCACAGCCTGTGTACGGCTCTCACTCATCTCAGAGGTAGGCATGATTTTCCTCTGGACTCACAACATTTTCTATTTTCCTACAGCAGCAGTTTTCTCCCGCTCTCCCAAACGCTGAGGTTGGAGCTAGTCTACTTGTAGAGTTACCTGCCACGCGGAAAGCACAGGGCTGGGCCTGGAGGGCAGGGCAGGGACCCACCGCCACTGCGAGAACTGCTGGTGTCCCATCATGTCCTTCGCTACACACTGGTCCTCTAGAGACGACCACTGGGAAGTGATTTAAACTAGCCCCAAGTGCCCAGGCCTTCTAGGGGGCCCAGGGTGACACCTACACAGCATTGAGACAGCACCATAATCTTACTGTAATGCTAAATTCTCGCCGGAGAGGCTTTCCTGTCTGCCATTTTAAAATATGGATCAAACAGGCTATACTTCACAACGAAAGTCCCCTGCCTTCCTTGTTTGGGGAGACACTACTCTGGGAGTTTCTCCTCACCCCCCACTCCCTTTATTTACAGCAAGCAACAGTCTCCTACTCCTTGATCACCTGGTTGTGCCTATCAGCTCTCAGCTCTGTGCTCACCAATGGGCAAAAGCATTCGGCTGAGCACACGAGGTAGTCCACAGGAGAACATAAGACCATACTATGGCAATTCAAATGACAGTTAATTTTTTCTAAAAAAAAAATCATCTTTTGTTAATTGTTGAAGGGTAGAAGAGAACAGAGACTCTTCCTGAAAATAAGTTTGTAGAAAATATCCGACTCATTGTTGAAACAAATAAATGTATATAAACCTTTCAGTATATCTGGAATGTTACCTGAATCCTGGGGGCTGGAGGAATAATACAGTGGTTAAAGTGCTTGCCCAGCAAGCGCAAGGCCCTGAGTCGGATTTCTCAACACCACGTAAGCCGGATGTGGTGGTGCATACCTGTAATCGCAGCACTTGGGAGGCTGAGGCAGGAGGACTGCCTTGAGTTCAAGGCCTGGGCTCAACAGTGAGTTCAGGATCAGCCTGGGCTATAGAGTGAGACCCTACCTCAAAAAAGCAAAAAAAAAAGGAGAAAAAAAAGCCTGAATCCTTTCCTTTCTTCATTAATTTTGTATTTAAAAAAAAAAAGCTGAGTGTAATGGAGCACACCTGTAATCCCAGCACTCTACGACACTGAGGCAGAAGGGATGCAAGTTTAAATCCAGTTTGGGCAATTTAGTGACTTATTAAGACCCAAAAAAATAAATAAATAAAGGATGGGGATGTAGCTCAGTGAGAAGGCCCTGAGTTCTACCTCCAATACTATTAAAAAAAAGTTTACCTAATATGTGTCAGTTTCTAAAGACTCCAATGTGTGCAAGATTCACACAATCTCTGTACTCACAGAGCTTATAGTTGCAATAGACTGCAAACAACAACAACGAACTTTTTAAAGCTTCACCAAACAAAAGGAAACCACCTCTGTATCCATGTCTTGAGTGTTGGCAGGGCCCGGGACGGGAGGCGGAAGAGGGAAGAGGAGTGACCATTAAGAGGCCTGGCAATGACCATCCTCTGTCTCTTGGATCATTGGTGCCACCTGGACTCACCTGGGGTAACCAGTGGGCAGTGACAGGTCTTGTGGAACAGTGACGGAGTGGGGCCAGGCCAATTTACAACCTCCTAGCACCAGCTGAGTGGCCCAAGATTTCTGGGACCAGCCACATCAGCTCTAAGGACTCACAGCCCAGAGATAAAAAAGAAAGAAAGCAAGCAAGCAAGCAAGCTTACGTTTCAATTTGATCAGAATGAGTTTTTCTTTTTTTTTTCACGAAGCAAAAGCTAAGTAATCTAACAGGTTAGTGGTTAGGAAGACAAATGGGTAAAAACAATGCAACCGAGTGCTGGGCAGCCTTGTGCTGGTTATGTGGGGCAGGGGTTAGGCTATCTTGGTGACTGCACTTATAGTCAGAGCTTTCTTCAACTCCCACCTGAACAAAAACAACGAGTACATCAGCCAAAGCACCGGTATCAACACAAGTCAGAACTGCTCAGACTTTCAAAGTGCAGATGTTAACAAATTGCCATCCACTTAGAGTAATGACATCACCATAAAACAAATTAGTGATGTTTCAAATTCCTTCAACTCTCTGATCTCTAGAATATGATTTATCATTCCTGGTGCAATGAACCCTACTCTTGACTTCCTAATTCCCGCCTAGATTCATTCCCACATGTATCCAGTCAATGACCAATTCCTGCTGATGGTCTGTCTTCATGTTGCTTCTTGTAGCTGCCCCTCCTTCCCATCTCCCCAGCACACCCTAGGTCAGACCGCAGGGCCTCACCCTGAGTGACAATCCGAGCCTCCCTACCCTTGTTCTTCCTCCTAAGGATCTTTCACATTGCTGCCTTACTCCTTTCAAGACAAAGTCCAAGGACTTCAACGATTCAGCATGTTCTACTACACTGAGCCATTTTACAAGCTTTGCCTGTGAGGATGCCCCAACCCAAACCCTTTACTCCAGGCCAGGTGATCATTCAAAAGTGTTACTCATTTCCATCTTGTTCATTTGCATGTAGAATGGCCTGAAAATGCCATTTTTCCTCCCTAAGTATTACACACTCTTCGGGGCTCTACTTAAGTCCACCCTCCACCATAAAACTCTGTATTTTTACTTGTAATTGATACCTTGTAATCCACAAGAGGTCTACACGTCCTGGTGGCTTTACACTAGACAAGGACACTGTTCCACTGCATTGACACTCTACCTTAATGAACACCTAAAAAGTAGAAATGGGGTTTGCTCTTTTTTTTTTTCTGTATTTCCAAACTGGCATACACTAGATGTTTTTATTAATATTGTACCAACTACAAGAAACACTGCCACCATCAAATATGTGAAATACTGGTTTCAGTTATGACAAAAGAAGGTATTTGAATTTACCCTCTGCCATGTTAAACTGTGAAAATGCACAAAAAATTCAAAGTAATAGCTTAACATGGAGCAGCAGATACCACAGGGCCACAAACCCACCATAGGCTGCACTTGTGACAAAGATCCCTTCTGGTCACTCATCAAATACTAATATGCCGGTACAGGACAAGATCCTAAGAGCCAATAGAAAGCAGATGCTAGGGACATAGGAACTGAGCAGAGATTGTAGAAGTCATGTAGTTCTGAGAGACACTGAAACTGCAATCTTCCAGGGTGGAGAAACACCACTGGTCATTCTCAGCTGTCAGTTGTGACCTCAGAAAGATCATGCAGGAGGCCGAGGCAGGACTGCAAGTTGGAACCCAGCCTGAGCAACTTACAAGATCTTATCTCAAATTTCAAATAAATAATGCAAAGGTGCTAAGGATATAGCTCAGAGTGAAGCCCCTGGGTTCAATTCCCAGTACTGAAGAGAAAGAAAGAAAGATTGGTCATTCAGTGGGAGTCAGGAGAACATCCTAAAGTAAGGTCCAAGGTAAACCCACTTGAATAAAACCAGGGAACTCAGCAGTAAATATGCTGCCTGTTACAACAAGACACCACCTTATGACATCTTATGACAAGGACAGCATAAAGGGAAGCTGTCTAAAATGCAACATCCAAATTACAAAGCAATGAAGCCAGCGAGGAGGCGGGCACACACGACTCCGAAGGAAAAACACAACACAAACGAAGGACTTACCAACCCATGCCTCTAAAGTAACCCAAGGAAAGTGTGTTCAGTAATACAAAGGAAAAGATGGGCAGAGTGCGTAAACAGAATCTCAGCAAAGGTTTTTAAAGAATCAAATGGAGATTCTAGGATGGAAATGAACTTTTCACCAGATGGACTTAACAGTACACTGAATAATACAAAAGAAAACATCAATATACTAAAGGAATGATGAAAAAAACTACTCAATATGAATCCCGGAGAAAAGGCAGAAGAGTGAAGCAAGCTTCTGTGACCTGTGGGGCAGCATCAAGTAGCTCCCTTATTTTTAATTTAGAGTCCTAGGAGAAAAGAAAGGATAGAAAATACAGAAATTAAGAATTTTGCAAAGTTGATCTAAACAAAATCATTGCACATATCCAAGAATTTCAAAGATCCCCATATCAGATAAAGACAAAAACCATGCTTGGGCGTATTACAGTCAAACTGTTAAAAACTAATGCTGAAGAAGAAATTTTCAAAATCATCAAGGGATAAGAAAGGACATGCTATAGATGGTGGGACACTAATGACTGTTCTCCTCAGGTACATCATCCAGAACACAGAGATGAAAGAAAATCAGCCTAGAATATTATATTTAGCAAAGATATTCTTTAAAAGTAAAGATGAAGTCAGACAAAGTGGTGGATATCCATAACCCCAGTCATTTGGGAGGTTAAGGGGGTCGCCCACAAGTTCACTGCCAACCCGAACTGCACATTGAAACCCTATGGTGACAACAACAGAAAAGCCTTGGAATGGTGTTAAGTGGCAGGATGTTTGCCTACTGAATGCGAGGTCCTAGGACATTCAACATTTGCAAATAAACAAGAACTGAGCAAGTTCATACTAAAGGAAGTTTGTCATGCTGAAGAGAAATGACATCCATGGAGAGAGAGCTGGACCTACATGAAGAACTAAAAAGCACTAAGTGTGGCAAAAACGTGGGTAAGCATAAGGCGGGGATTTCTTATTTATTTTTAAACAGAAAAGTATCTGTTCACAAAAATACATTCTGGAGTTCCTAACACAGAGAAGTAAAATATTTAACAATAACAGCACAGAGGAAGGGAAGACAGCAAACAGAAGTGTACCACGGTCATGTTTCTAAATTACACATGAATGCTGTAATATTAATGTATTAAAGACCCAGGTGCATTCTTTTCTTTTTGAGAGAGGGTCTCAGTCTGTAGTCCAGGCCAGCATAACACAGCGATCCTCCCGGCCCAGCCTCCTGAGTGCTGCACCTCACCTGGCTCATGTGCTGTTGGGGCCTCGTGCTTCCGAGGCAAGTGCTCTAATCACCAAACACCACCCCCAACCCCCAGGTGCATAGTATAATTTCTAAAGTATCCATCTTAGAAAATATCCAATGAAGGAAATAAAATGACATTTAAGGAATTTATTCAAAAGATGACAATAAGAGAGGAAATGAATAAAAAAGAGATGGGATGAAGAAATGATAATTACGAAGATGAGAGATTTAAATCCGACATACTGATAATTACAGTGGAAATGGGCCAAACTCACCTACCAAAAGGACAGATGGTCACACTGGATGAAAAGGTATATGAAGTGCAATTTAATATTAAAGACACAGATAGCTTCTAAGTGTGAAAAACTGTCCTAGTAACATCATCTATTAAAAAAGCAGGCCGCACTGTAATACCAGGTAAAGCAAACTTCACAAGAATAAGTATTACTGGGGACAAAGAGGAACATTACACAAGAAGAGGTCACTCGTCTAAGACAAACAGTGAATTTAATGTGTACATACCTGCAAACACCCACAGAAAAATGCGGCAGCAGTTTCAACATTCCTCTTTCAGTAATTGATAAAAGCAACTTAACAAAACAAGCATTCAGTGTCTCCATTGGTTTGTGCTGCTATCACAAAATACTTCAGACCAGATAATTCATGAGGAAGAGAAATTTCTCACAGTGCCAGGCCCTGGAAGCCCAAGATCAAGGAAGCAGCCTCTGCTGTCGGGAGAAGGCTGCAGGCTCCAGGAGGACGGCAGGCTGTGTCCTCTTATGCCCGAAGGAAGGGGCCAAAAGGACGCACTCTCTCCACCCCGCTGCTGTCACGTGTGGGGGCGGAGCCCTCACGACTCGATCACCGCTTAAAGACTCCATCTCTCACAACTATCACGTTGATCACTAAGTTTCATCACCTGAGTTTTGGGGGGGGGGGCGTGTTTTTCAAATCACAGCAGTAAGAATCCAAATTTAGGAGCAACTCAATCAAATGCACCTGATGCATGCGAAACACTCCACACAATGACTACGGGATGCACAATTTTTAAAAACATGTTTTCCTTTTTTTGCTGTTTGAGACAGGGTCTTGCTCTGTAGTCCTGTAGTCTCACTTGCTGGTCCTGAACTCACAGCAATCCTGCCGCCTCAGCCTCTCAAGTGCTAGGATCAGAGGCGTGCACCACCACACCCTGCTTATGTGGTGCTGAGGAATCGAACCCAAGGCCTTGCACTTGCTAGGCAAGGGTTCTAACTGTTGAGCTCAGTATTATTTTTAAGTACACCTAGATTATTCTTAGGTAGGCCATGTACTGGGCCATAAAACAAGTCTCAAAAAAATTTTTTTTCAGAGGGGCTGGAGGAATAGCCCAGCAGTTCCAGTGTAGAGCCCTTGCCTAGCCAGGCCCTTGGTTGACTTCCCCAGCACCACATAAACCAGGCTTGTTGGCACACATCCATACTCCCAGCACTCAGGAGTCTGAGGCAGGAGGACTACTGTGAGTTCAAGGCCATCCCGGGCTACATCATAGTGAGTTTAGAACCAACCCCGATTTCGGAGCAAGAACTTGTCTCAAAAAGAAAAAAAGAAAGAAAGACATGTCAGGGAAAGGATATGGAGTGTGTCCTACAGTTTGGATGAGTGTCTCCTGATGACCCACGTGCTAAAGGTTTCGTCCCCAGAGTGGCACTACTGGGAGGTGGTGGAACTTTCTGGAAACAGGGCTAATGAATAGCTCATTGGCTGCTGGGGAGACTGTGGAACTGTCCCAGCCAGGTTCTTTTCTCTTGCTTCCTGCAGGAAGCAGCTTTGCTCCACCGCGTGCTCGCACCGATGACGCTCCAGCTCCTCAGGAGGTAAGGAGCAAACTGAGTAAGGACTGGAACCGCAACACCATGAACTAAAACAAAACTTTCGTCTTTGTAAGTTAACTATCTCAAGTATTTTGTTACATGAGAGAAAGCTGACTAACACAGTACCTTACCTGAACATAATGAAATCTGATCAGACACTAACAACAGAAAGATAACAATGAACCTCAGATGCACGCAATTAAGTCAAGGGAGAGAAAAGACGTCCCTTAGAATCAATAAAACATAAGAAATATGACTTCGTTCGCCTGTCAGAAAAAAATCTAAGTTCTTGCTGTATCATGTTCCCTGCCACCAAGGGGAAGGGGGACTTTCTAGGCTAAGGGCTCAGAGCGCACCCCAAAGCGTTTGCTACATTTGTCTCCTTCATCACAGCTGACTAACATCCTCAGAATCAAAAAACGCTCTGAACCCTTTTCAATCATTTGGAATTAGATGCCAACTGCATCAAGTGGCTGATTCCTTTCTGAACAAAATTTACCTTTGTTAATATTAGGTAGGACAAAACCTGGAGAGGATAAGTTGGTAGAGCTACGGAAATTCTCTGAGGATTACAGTAAATTAGGTAAGGAACTAGCATGTTATAATCTAAATCACTTCATAGGACTGGCCTGCATTCCGTTTTGTCATAAAAACTGAGTCCGGGCATCTGCTCCTAGTTTGAGGTCTCTCATTCATGTGTCATTACAAAGGAATTTGATTGACTGGACTCTGTCCTGGCTTTTTGCCTCCATATTTCTAATCCTACAGATTTGTTCTTTCTCAAAACACAGTATGACACAATTTAATTTCAGTGCCTGGGCTTTGCTTTGAGTACCACATTACAGTATTTGTATTTTCACACTGAAGAGGTGGGAGATCTCATGGATTATGAGGTATAGATTATTGTTATACTTTCATTTAAAGGCAATGAAGCCAACCCAGCTCTCTTGACTTACTGTAGATTTTCATTTTATTTTTATGAGTCCTCAAAAAGCCATAAAAATATATACTTACGGTTTTGGGTTTTTTCTGCAGCAACTGCGATTGACCCCAGAACATTAGATATGGCAGGCAAACACCTTATGTGAGAAAAGGATTCTTGATGCGAACCAGCAGTGTTTAGTCATATGGCAGCTCAGAGGGAGGGGCCCACTGAGGAAATAACCAGCAAAGCCTTCGAAGTACACACACACAAATATAACAATCTGCAATCATCAAAATCAGGCCTTCTATGGAGATGCTTCACCCCTTGAATCTAGCGATAAAGCCTGGTCCATACTGACCATGCATGTTGATAAGCCCTTTAATTTGGGTGGGCAAAGAGTAGGCGAGGGAGGTCGGGGAGCCCGGGAATCAGCTTGCAGAGACAACAGGGTCATTTCAGAAATTTAAAGAGTATGGCAGGGTCAGACTTGTACTGAAGAAAGGCGCCCACGGTCTGGGCATGGTGGTGCTCGCCTGTAATCCCCTGCACTCTGGGACACAGAGGCAGGAAGATTAGAAGTGTGAGTCCAGCTTGGGCAACTGAGCAACTCAGCCAGGCCCTGTCTCCAGATCAAAAATGAAATCGGGGTGGATATAGCTCAGCGTGAAGGTCCTGGGTGCAACACTGAGAAGGGGGAAAGAGGAGGAGGAGGAGGAAGAGGAGAACACAAGCAAGCTGATCATTCGCCACTGGGCTGGGACACAAGACGGGCACGAGCGAGGCTACGTTGTCAACACCAAGGCAGAAATGAAAGCTAGAAGAAATTCAGTGAGGAGGCATAGACGCTGGAGTTGAGGAAGTGGACCTGGACTTGGTGAGTGGTGGAAGGAGAAGGGGCATGCCTAAGAATGAGGGACTCCTGGATTGCCAGTGTGGGCGTCTGCTGCATGGCCCACGAGGGACTTCAAAGTAGCACTCGCTAGCACAATGTGTGGGGACGTGGGGATAGGGTGGTGGTGCTAACAACCTGGGGTGAGAACATGGTGGCAAGCTTATTTATTTATTCATTTAGCAGCAATGGGGACTTTTTCTCTGACCTACATCCTCAGCCTCTTTCTACTGTGGATTTGAGGCAGGGTCTTGGCTAAGGTGCTGGGATTGGACTTACGATCCTCCTCCGTAAGTTTAATATCAGCAAACTTATAGGGACATCTGCGTGAAGGTACTTGAGCACCAACACAATTGTTTCCCATGACTCGCCTTGAATGACTGGACTTTTCAGTTTAACAGATATTTAGTAAATCTGGCACAGTCGCCTTAAAAATCACCCGCCCATTTCAACACACAATTAAATGATCTCACTAAACAACACAGACTGACTCCTATGTGGCTATTACAGCTGGCTTTCTAGGAGAAACCAGATGACTTCTCCATCATAAACACCATGCATAAAAGGAACCATAATTGCAGGGTAAATGAGTGATAGCATTGTTTTACAATAATCAGGAAGTATTTAAGAGATTCTCTGAGCTTGTTTAGTTAAATGTCTTCAATGGGAAATCAGGTGAACACACTGAAATACCAAATGAATGTTCCAGCATAAATTCTGGGAAATACATGTAATTTTTGTCAGTTACTAGGCTTCTGATTTTTGGGGGAGGCAGTCCTGGGGACTGCTACATCACTAGCCCCATTTTTCTTTTTATTTTGAATCAAGCTTTAAGTTGCCGAGGCTGGGTTCAAACTTGCCACTTTCCTACCTCAGCTTCCCGCAGTGACAGAATTACAGGTCTGATCAATCGGGCCTAGCTCATGATTTTTGTTTTAATTTCCCACATAATGTATGGATGTAAGAAAATGTCGATTGTTTTGAATTTATCAGAAATACAAAAATCTGCCATGAAATGCTGGCAAGCGTGTTTCCCTGCCTTATTATGCTGGCCCCTTCCCCTTCTCAACTATGAGATATTTATCTTTCCCTTTGGATTCTGATTCCCTCTCCACATTATTTTCTTTTTCTTCACAGGAAGATAGCTTCATAGAGGACACCGTGTCCTCCATATTCCTGCATTAGCCTTTGTTTTCGCCAAATCTTTCAAAAGATTCTTAGGCTTAATAACAATACACCTATACAGACATAACACTTCTATGCCTTAATATGTTTTAGCAGCATAATCAGCAAATGAATTAAATGAACAGTACTGAGGCCAGCCTGGGCTACAGACACCTGACTCAAAAAAAAAAAAAAAAAAAAAAGGAAGATATGAGGCTGGCTATATTTTGGTTCTTTTTTTCTTTTGTTTTTGAAGTATGGTCTCTCTCTGTAGTCCATCCTGGCCTCAAACACATAGCAATCCTCCTGCTTCAGTTTCCTGAGTGTTGGGTTTACAGGCTCATCTAGGGAACTGAACCCAGGACCTTTGCTTGCCTGGTAAGCGCTTTTATCGCTAAGCCAACACCCCTTTCCCCAGCTCCTACCTTGGTTCACTTTGATCCATCTCCTCCAAAGAGCATTTTCCCCAGATTTCTGGTTGGTTTGGAAACAGCAGATTGAAAATCTTCAAAACAAAAACAAAAACCTTTCCTACTTCCTAGATTTTAGATTCAGTTTTCAGTTTTGATTTTATGTATCAATGGGTTTACTATTCCCTTATTCTCTTACTTCTTGAATACCCAACAGAGCAAAATTATGTCTGAATTCATTTTATTCTAAACTTCATTTTTTTTTCCTTCTTTTTTGTGGTACTGGGGATGGAGACCAGGGTCTAACATGGAGCTACGTGTCCAGGCCATTTCTGTTTTTGGCTTTGAGACAAGGTTTCACTAAATCACTAAGTTGCCCAGGCTCAACCCAAACTTGCAATCCTCCACCATAATCTCCCAGGCTGCTGGAACTGCATCCTAATGCCAGGACTGGATCACTCGAATTTTTTAATGATAAAAGTGTTATCATACGTAGATTATACTAGATGTCATAAATTATAAAAGATTCTCCCCTTTGCCCTCAACACCAGGACCACACCTCATTTAGATGAAAAAAGACACTGAAGTTTATAAGGTCAAACATGAGCAAACACTTAACCCCTACTGAGAGATCTATCCTTAAGAAGACCTGTCAGACAAAGATGCTTTGTCAAATGTCAGTAAAACAGGAGTCAGGAATTTGTGCTAAAAAACCCAAGAGTAGTTATTTTCTCATTCCTAAAATTCTTGTCTCGGAAGGCATATTTTCTAACACAATTAAGTAATTTAGTTTCACTTTTTAAATGAATTTCAGGCTTTGGGCAGAGAAGGAATAAATAACCTGATTGATTTGGCAGTCCGTCATCACTTTTATTTATCTAGATATTTGGATGCTTGATCTATGTTGGAATTGGTATCTAAGGTACAGTTTTCTCCTGATACTTATAAATCCCACGATAAAAGTAACAAACTTTTGAAACAACTGCTACTTTAACACAATAAAGCTCATTAAAACAATCAAAAAATTTTTAAACATTGAAAGTCTCTAGCAGGTCTAGTTCCTTCTTAGGTTCAAATCAGCAAAAAGTCAATCTAGCCTAGGAACTCCAGTGAGCCTTGTTTATCAGAAAGATTCATGTCAAAAAAAGTCCAATTGTTTTATTAAGTTCAATAGGAAATGTATGAATTATCAAGATATTTTTTTGGGGAGCTGGATGAATAGCTCAGCGGTTAAAGCGCTTGCTTAGCAAGCGTGAAGTACCAGATTTAGGTTCCCCACCACCACATAAATCGGGTGTGGTGGCGCACATCTGTAATCCCAGCACTCAGCAGGCTGAAACAGAAGTATTGCCGTGAGTCCAAAGCCAGCCTGGGCTATAGAGCAAGACTCTGTCTCAAAAAAAAAAAAAAAACATATATATATGGGCGAGTATGGAAAGGATTAGCACAAAGTTGCAGTTTTGTTTTTGCCCAGGAGCTGCACACCAAACTGATTTGGTACCCAACACAAAATTTATCCTTTGCTGGTGGTCATCTCATGGGAATCCAGAGGTAGAGTGTGTAAGTTGTTTTATTTTTGATTTGGTGGCACTTGGGATCCAACCAAAGGCCTTTGCACCAATCCACATCCCTAGCCACTAATTTTTAAAAAAACTTTTAATCCTGAGCCAGGGCATTGTTAAGTCCCTAAGTTGCTCAAGCTGAGCTCAAGTTCATGATCCTTCCGCCTCAGCTGCACAGAATGCTGGGATTTCAGGCCTGAGCCACTGGGCCCTGGCTTCTTTTTCTAGTCCCTTAAATAACAAACACTGGTGTTACTCACCTTCAGAGTACTTTCTGGCAATGACACTTTTACAAAGCACTTGTTACACATGTAAACATTTGATTTCCTTGTTAGCAATAGCAAAAGAGGCTTTATATATATGCATGTTTTCTTCAAATTAATGTTTAAAATCTAAATGTATATTTGGAATTTCGGAAGGGATGTGAAGATGGGTCCAGGTCAGAGTACGAACTCGGCTGGGCACAAAGCACTTAACAAAAGGTTCTATCACTCCCAAAAGTCTCCCTGGGGTCCCAAGGACGCAGGTTGGGGAGGGTTAGGTGGAGTATTTGCATTATTCTAGTCTGGACATGTTCAGCATTTCACAAATTGTGTCCACAAAGAACAAACGGTCAGGTGCGGGCAGTGTCAAGGTGAATTTTTTGAAAATGTTGGAACTGAGGAATAACGAACAGCCCTCACTAGGATGAGGCCCAGGTCTTGCAGTGTGGCAGTCCTTAAAACCTGACAAGTGGACAGTACAGTACAGCCTGCTCACCGCCGCTGGTTCCTGAGGTCATCCATTTGGCAAGGCTTAACAGGTGCAGATGTATGGGTGGTAAGGAGTTAACTCTGCAGGTCACAGCCCATGTTTACTTTTTGGTAGATGAGTTCTGGGGTAGGTGCTAATGATCCCAATTCACAGAGGGCTTGTAGATGCTTCCTTTGGCAGGGACACTAATACTGAAACCCCGATCGATCGATGGAGTTTAGAAAATTCAGACTTTGCCAAAGGAGTTACATGCACAAGCACAAGCACCACTTATTATTTCAACTCCTTTATTACCTTGCTTGACAAGTGCTCCTAAAACTTTGAAACTCCAAGGCACTTTTCCAGCCCGTAATCCCGTTTCCAAAAGAAATGCTTCCCTTCGGAAGGCATGGGGAGCTTCTCCATAGTTTACTTGACATAATCAACTTGAAGTAGACTTCAGATAATATCTAGGAAGCAAAACTGTGTTTTGGCCTTCTTTCTTACCAAAAGGATGGGGACACACACACACACACACACACACACGGGGGGGGGGGGGGAGGGAATACACAAAACTATCTGATTTGGTATGGTTAGTAGTTTTAATAGCTGGGGCAGCATAATCTAGCTTCTGACCTTTGTACTATTTTTGTAATTTTTGTCCCTTACAGAAAGATCCCTTAAAAAAAAGAAGTATCAGATATTCATTCAACAAACAGATAAGGTCGCTGTGTCCCAATAGGCACCATGCGAAGCATCAGTATTTCTCTGCAGTATAGATTAGATATAATTCCTTTCAGCTGGAATTATGAAATTTGATTCTTTCAGGTAGTTTTTCTTTCTTTCATTTTTTTTATGAGTCTCATCTAAAGAACATGCCATGTAAAATGTTTATACACTCTTCTTTAATTAGTTTTTAACAGTTTAAAGACTAGGATCTATAGTTTTGGGCTTTTTATTTCTTTTCTGTGTGACACTAGGGATCGAATCCTAGACCTTTGCACTGAGCTATATTCCAAGCTCTTTTTTTTAAATTGTTTTTTTGAAACAAGACCTTGCTAAATTTCTCAGGCTGGGCTTGCATTTGCAACCCTTCTGCCTCAGCCTCTCAAAGTGCTGGGATTCTTGGTGTGTGCCATCACACCCAGATCTACTGATAGTCTAAATTTCTGAATGGCTGGTAAAAGTATGGGCCACAATGGAAGCTAGTATAACGCTTTTAACCTACTGGTAAAAGATAAAATAATGTCCATTTGTAATGGACTATTAAACTGTACATATGTGTGTGTGTGTATATAATTATTTCAATTTTGAAAACAGCAAATTGAAGCAGATGAAACTTGTATTATTGATATAATCTATTAGTTACTACACAAAACAAAGAATGAGTAACAGATTTCTTTCTAAAATATATTTATAATACTCTAAAATAAACAAATCTTTTTGTACATAATCTCTACCACTGAGGTTTCTACACCCTTTACCAAATCGTGTCTTCTATTCCCTTTGCATAAAATCATTAGGTCTTAACTTCTTTGTAAAGAAGCCACACAACTTAATTTCACAACTTTTTCCCTAAAATACTGTTTGATCTTCAAGGGCGGGTCTATCAATCTCCTCTGAAAAAAATCATAAAGACGGTACATTCATTTGCTCCTGGGAACAATCCCTCCTAGTGCAGCTGGGCTACAGGGGCAAACTGCAGCACCTTCATCCTCCTGAGCAGAAGGTTATTTTTTTCTTTCTTTTTACATCTGACAGTAAGTAAAGTATGTATACTTGCTAAGGAAACAGTACAAAGGTCAGAGGCGTGGTCATGCTACCAGAACTACCATAACTGTTAACTCTACCAAACTGTGTAGTTTTGTGCATCCGCCTTTTCATTCAGTTTTTTTTTTTTCCTCTCTCTAACTCACCAACCTGATGTGCAGGACTTTGCTACAACATCCAAACTTTCCTGACGCTGAATGCATCTAGGTTTTTTGTTTGTTTGTTTGTTTGTTTTAACCTTCCAGTATCCCAGGCAGTGGGGGATTCAATTTAATGGGACATATATTCTCAAATGGTTTTCTTGCTTACTTCTAAATACTCCAGCTGGCTCACTACTTACGCAATTACAAGACCCACTGCCCCAATGTAGTTCAAGCGTCACCAAAAGGCAGCAGTCCATCGTCTTGATCAGATATACACAGAACAGCTTAAAAGTGTCCTCTAGCATCACAATTCCACTCTTCCACCTTCTTCTTAACTGACAATCCCACTACTTTACATAATTTATGCTGTAAATTCAAAGTCAATAAGCCAACCAAACGGAACAGCTTCTTATTAATAAAAGAAACAAAGTAATGAGAAATTCTGCACGGCGGTGGATTTACACACTCCAGCTCTGCTGGTGGGATTCCTACTCAGTCTCTAGACCCCCAAGTGCACATTCTGAGTCTTGATTGGTTAAACTTTTCACATTCCTCCGGCTACAGTCACCTCTATTCCCAGAACTGCACAGCCAGCACTCATGAATTTTTAAGACAAAAAGATATTTTGGACAGTTTATGAACACCCCAAATGGCAGGGTTGGGCTGGGAGTGTAGCATGGGAGTAGAGCACGCTACAGACCCCGCGTTCAGTTCCCAGCACCACAAAACAACAACAGCAACAACGCAACAGCAAGAATCCATAGGGCAACTAAGACAAAAGAATTTGAACGTACTGCTTTAAAATGTCAGCTGCTTTTCTTACTTCTCCCGAGTTCACAGTAATTGAAGGTTACGAAGTAACCACTTCCCTTCCAGAAGCCAGAACTTTCACCTCTTATGAGCAGGGGAATACCTCCCATAAATCAGGTAAGCCGGCTGGCGGCTGAGGGGGTGCCCAAGACCCACACAGCTGCCAAATTCTTATCGAGGCCTCCTATCTACACAGTGAGCAATCCCTAGAGCCAGTGCAGTCACTTACCTCATCAATTACCTGGAAGTCCAGGCCTGCAGAAATACGAGTTTCTTGTACTAGCTTCAATTTGTTTCGAGGCACAATGACAAGAAAAACACTAAGTCTAAAATCCTGCTTACTTTGAACTCAACTGGGCTCTACCCGAACGCAACTCAGTCATCACAGAGGATCTTAAGAGGTAGAAGTTTAAAAAGGAAGTACAGAGATCAAAGCCTCGCTCGCACGCTCACTCGCTCACAAAGGGGAAGGACTATTTTTTGCATGTGTACTCCAGTATTTACTAAGTTGAAAAACAGGGACACAGTCTCAGCTCCAGGCATGGCCAACTGAAGGACACAAGGCAAGAGTGGACGCTCAAAGACAACAGAATGTCAAATCACCACCAGTCGTTACAAGGACTCGACTATTTTCTTAAAAGAGTCTCTTAACAGGGTAGATATGGCTTACCTTTCAGCAAGCAGTATTCTAGTTCTAGCATTAAATCTGCACGTTATCAGCGTTCACGTGCCTTTGAGTTTGTTCAACAGGAAGACACTATCTCAACCAGGGAGGGAAGCCATGTAGCAGGGGCAAGCGGGGGACCAATACCTTCAGGTCCTTTCGTATTTCTATTCATTACGTATACTCTTCGCATTTCAGCAATTCAACTACACGTTGGACATAAAATGCTACAGGAAACAAAATCTCAGCTTATCTGTTGTCTTTCCAAGTCCGTAAGCATCAAAAATATTCTGCGTTTTTACTTTTTTTACGTGCCTCAAACGGCAAAAGGATTTGCGTCTAGAAAGCACCATATTAAAACCAGGAAAACAACAACACACTCCAGTTAAGGCCTCAGTGATAACCATTTCCCTTTGAAAGCTTCAGCAAATATGAATGTAGTTTAAACACCTCAAGAACACCCAGTTGAGGAACTCTGATATAAAATGATTGGTCCCACGGTTCCTGGGTTTAGCATTTTACCAGAGTTCATCCATTCGTGCAAGAGTATTTTATTACATACTCTTTTATAAAATTACATGTTTTGGTAACACCACGAGCTTTTCTCACTCAGTAGCTTTACAACAAAACTTCGGAGTTAAATACGGTTTTTATTTTTTAACAAGCCCCCTCCTCAGCTCTACTTAACACGTCCATTAAAACAGTCTTGATGACCAAATGCTGGCTCGTTAAGTCCCATTTACGCGTCACAGCAGACCCATAAACCGGGGCTCCCATCTCCACTCCATCCGTGTGCACTGTCAAAGGCCGCAAGAAAAGTTCTATTTAGGACAGGCTTTGTTTACGGCACGGGTCTCGTTTTTAGAGGTCATGTGCTCCGCACGGTGCCACTGTCCAAGAGTTTTTACGTAACCAAGTGTCTACCAAGTGCTCCGCATAAGTAAAGGCTTTGCTGCTGCAAAGGCCGGGCCCGGAGGGCCGGCACCAGGGGCTCCGGTTCCGTCTGCAGCTCGAGCCCGGGTCCCGGCAGGTGGACGGCGCGGCGCGGGGCGGAGGGCGCGCGGGCCGGCCTGGCCCGGGGGAGGCGGCCGGGGCCCCGCGGCGCGGCTCGCGGCTCGCGTCGGGCGCTGCGCCCGCAGGTAAAATCTGGCTCCGCACTGCGCCAGCCGCTCCCGCCCTGCGGCCGCCGGCGCGGGGCCGGCCACCGTCAACACCGAAGTTCGCCCGAGTTCCCGGCCCGCCTTCCCGCCGCGGGGCCCGGGCGGCGCGGCGCCGCCGACCGGATGGGCCCGTCCCCGCTCCGCCGCCCCCGTCCGCGGCCGGCGCGGGAAGGAGGAAGCGCGGGCTTACCGTGGGCGTCCGCGCGGGCGCCCGCCGGCCGCGGCGGGCCGGGCCTCTGGGCGGCGCGCGCCGGAGCGGGGTGGCCGCGCGGCGGCGGCGGCGGCGTCTCGGGCGGGCGCGGCGGCGGGCTCAGCGGCGCGCCATGGCGCGGCGCGGGCGCCTCGGCTCGGCCTGGCTGCGGCGGGCGGGCGGGCGGGCGGCCGGGGAGCTGTCAGCGCGCCGCCGCCGCCGCCGCTCGCCGGCGAAACCTCCCCTTCCTGCCGGCGCGCCGCGGGCCTGCCTGCCCTCGCTCGCTCGCTCGCTCGCTCACTTCCTGGCTGGAAATTCCCGCTGACGTCGCGAGCGCGGACGGACGGACGGACGGCGCGCGCCGCGGGGGCGGGGGAAGCCCGCGCCGGCCCCGCCCCGCGCCCCGCGCGCCGTGGGCCCCGCGCCGGGTGGGGCGCGGCGGCCGAGGCCCCGGAACGGCCCGCGCCCGCGCCTGCCGGGCGCCGCGCAGCTGCCGGCGCGTCGCGTCCCAGCCCTCCCGCCCGCGGGCGAGGCGGGGGTGCGGGGTTTCCTTTGCGGGCGGAGGTGGGTTTTGTTTGGCTTTGGTGGCCCCGGCCCCGGAGCCCAGGACTTTGACACGGAGGGACGTCCCCGGCCCGTGCGTGTGGTGACCGGCCAGATTGCCGGCCTGCCCAAGCCGGGCCCAGCGTGCGGTGCTCAGCCTCAGTTTCCCAGAGCGCTGGGGCCGGCCGGGCCGCGCCCCGCCCCGCCGCGTGAGGTCTTACACCGCCCGGGGCTGGGCCGCAGGAGCCCAGGGTGTGGGTCACAGCTCCTAACGGGCCATGATGCGGAGCAAGGGATTCTGTCTCTTTCTGTTTTCTGTCCGTCCCCGCACCCACAGGCGGGCCTCCCAGCGAGGCCTGTTGCTGGTGTCTGCCCCCCTAGGCGTTGGGCCCTGGGCAGGTGTTTCTGGCCCTGGCTGAGGACGCTCTGGGGTGAGCTAGGTTCCCGAATAAGTTTTGAACTTGAGGAGACATTTTAGAGCTCACTGTTTTGCTGCTGAGTTCAAGTGTAAATCTGACTTTTTGAAACATCGGGAGCGACGTCCGAAACCCCGGGCAGTGTTGCCAGGGTCCTCGCGTGGCCCACAGCAGCTCGCCGGCCTCTCTCCACGCCCGCTCCTTGCCCTCTTCTCCACCGGGGTATAAGGACCTTCTTGGTAGAGCGTGGCAGAAGAACAGGGGTGAGCCTTTCCGTGACCTTGGGGGCTGCCCAGCAATCTACTGTCAAGCTGTGTGACTTAGCTCAGTGGTCCCTAACTTCTTTGGCATGATGGGCTGGTTTCATGGAAAACAAGTTGGGGTTGGGGTGTAGGCAGCCAACGGGAGAAGGAGAGGTGGCGCCGGCACCCCCACCTCTGCCGCACCCCAGGTCATCGGGCGTTAGGTTCTCCTGACAGACGCGCCGCCTGGTTCCCAGCCAGGCGCTGTTCATGATGGGGTTACTGCTCCGATGGGAATCTCATGCCCAGCCCGGGGCTAGGAGAGAAACCGGGAGCAACTACGAACAACCACCACAAGGCGCTTCTCTCCCCCCTGCCCAAGGCCCCAGATTTGTTTATGTGTTTACCCCTCAATTTAGTCTTTTTTAGAAGTATTCGTGACACATAATAATTGCACTCAGCTTGAGGAATCCCTGCACGGGCACACGGAATCTCCTCCGTTTCCCTTTCCTTCCGCCTCCCACCCTCTCACCCCGCGCCTGTTCCTGCTCCACAAAATCTCCCTATTTCGGACACTCTTCTATTTTGCTCTTTTACTTATTTATACTAAAGTTCCTCCTGTTAAAGAAACCATGAGATACTTATCCTTCTCTGTCTGATTCAATTTGCTCAATATAAGGGTCTCAACTTGTGTCCATTTTCCCACAAATGCCCCAGATGTATCCTTATTTACTGCAGAGTCGTGCTCATTGTGTAAATACACCGCATCTGCTTTATCCATTCACCTGTTGATAGATTTATCAACTGCTTCCAAGATTTAGCTATCATGAGTTGTGCGGCTATAAACATAGGTACACATGTATCATTGTTGAATAATGTCTTTAACTCTTTCAGAAAGATACCCAGAAGAGGCCTAGCTGGGTCAAATGGGGTATCTATTTTCAGTTTCTTGAGGTATCTTCATACTGAGTTTCAGAATGTGTAATAGGCCCTATTTCCCAATAAGACGGTGCTCAGTTGCCTGGAGGAAGGATTTGAATGTACTGTTCCCGGGAAGCCAATCGTTGCACGGCAGCAGAGGAAGCCATCAAGGCCTTCCCTGCTTTGCTCGTGTTATCTTGGCAGTTAGCGTCCCCTCACCCATGCTTTGTAGGCCGGCGTGTTCTTCCTGTTTCTTGTGAGCTTGCTACAGTTTCTGATCAGGTCCTCCGCTTTAAGATTTCAGAACATGTTAACCATTGTACACACAGACACATACGTGTGTGCACACATGCGCATACATATGGCCTAAATGTAGAACTTCAGGGACTGGTCCTGTGGAAAAGGCAGATTATATTTCTCAGTAACCTGGAATCGCACGGGTTGCCTTTCCTGTGAAGGCGTTGGAAGGGCCACGCAGAGGATCCTGAGGTGGAAATCTCTATGGTGCACACACTGACTATGAGAAATTATGCAGTGTGTGTTCCCAGACCCATGTGGCGAACAGACCAGGGCAGAATTGTATAAAGGACATCACCTGGGTGATGAAGCCAACCTCATCAAGCTTAGAGTGGTGTGGCTTGCAGCTCCTAGCAATGGGGACCAAGATGAGTGGAAAGACCCCGCCAGACTCAAAATTCAACACCAGTTTGAGTCCGAGTCCTGACTTTGCCTTGCTTTATCTCTGTAACATTTGCCAAGTAACAGTTTCCTATGAGCTATATGACACTTGACATGTGTTTTATATCACATACATATATATTATAGTGTATTAAATGTTGCATTATATATAACAGCGCTGTATATATTAAAATGTGGCATTATGTATATATACATACAGTGGCCAATTGTATATATGTTACAACATATTGTGTTATGTGTGTATATATGTTACGACACATGTTGCACTGTATATATAATAGGTATACACATTATAGGTGTGTTACAACGTACGTGTGGTATTATGTACATATACAACATGTATACAGTATAAACACATTGTAACATGTTGTATTATGTATATATACAGTAACAACAGACATTACAACAACTCTTAATTCCCAGTCCTAGAGACTCAAGGGACATAAAGAATGCAAAACGTCTATACAACTGTAAACCGTTATAGGAATTTATAATTTAAAAAATTCAAAATTAATTTCCTCTTAGTTCATGAGACAAATGTGTAGCCCCATGAGCACTCTCTTGCCATGTCACGCCTTCCATGAGTGGCGGAGTGGCTCATCTGCTTTGTTGGATCCCACGGAATTCTGCCTTGAGATTGCATGGTTAGCAGGTGCCACGGGGAGAGCATTCTGGTGTCAGCCTCTGTAAGTGATTACAAAAGAAAAAGAAGATAAAATCTATGGCTGCAGTGGATGGATGGCCTCTTATCTGGTAGCCAGGACAAAGTGATTTGCAAAGTAGATTTTATCCCTCAGAAAGAACCTAACAGAAGAGGGAAAGAAATTTTCATCCTCATGCAGAATTCATTCCCTTTGCAATGAAGACGCACGCAGAGGAGACATTGTGTATTTTAAAAAGAGATTGTCTCTGGTCTTACTGAGTCTAGCACCTCTTCTGTCAGTTTCAATGAGAGTTTAAACACTGCCAGCAGTGTCTTTCAAGAGAACCCAAAACAGAGAGGCGTGTGTGGAAATGTGCTATGCAGGGTACAGCATGTGCTGTCATGAATGTGGAATCCAGTTCCGAGGGAGAGAGGTCAGAGCCGGAAGCAGGGCCTGGCAGTTAAGCAATCTGTGTCATCTTCACAATTGAAGCCAGTGCCTGATTGTGCGCTTCTCAGAAAACGTCTCAGTCCTTTCTGTCTTGAGTAGCTGTGTGACCACGCACAAGCTATATAACCATTCCAACCCTCCCCTTACCCATCTGTAAAATGGGGTGATGATACTGCCCCCCCCAATAGTGTTCCAGAGTCAAAGAGATCATATGCATGGGGCGCTTGCCAATAAAACCTTCATTGATGCTGGTTAATCCTGACACTACTGTTGGTTCTCACAGGGCACACTTGCCGAAGAGGGGAGCATGTGGTGGATGTGGGATGGTGGCAAGACATGACAGCAAACTGAACAGGAGAAAAGAGACATGTGAGTGAGGGGGAGGGGAACTTAGTGGCGTGAAGTCTGGGCTTAGAACTCAAGTTTGTATCAACAGCACAAGTTTTATAGTGCTTAAAATAAATTTCACAAATGATAAATGTTCAGAAAGATCCTAGTTATTCTTTTCTTTAAAAATGGGGACTGGGGACGCAGTTCAGTGTTAAAGCTTGCCTTGCCCGCATGAGGTCCTGGAGTTGATCCACAGCACCAAGAACCACACAAAACAAAATGACTCATTATATTATTCACACGGACAGACACACACAAACAAAAAACCTTATGAAGGCAAAGGAAATACATATTCATTCTCTAAAGAATTGGCCATACAATGATATCCTGTATATCAGGCTTCCTCAAGCCCTGGGCCTGTCCTGTTAGGAGCTGGGCTACTAGCAGGAGCTGAGTGGAGAGCCAGCCTATCAAGCTTCATCCGTGTTAACAGCTGCTTCCCCTTGCTGCATTTCCACCTAAGCTTTGCCTTTTCTCAGAGGAGCACAAACCCTCCTGTGAACTGGGCATGCGAGGGCTCTGGATTGCGTGCTCCTAATGAAAATCTGGCGATCTGAGGTGGAGCTGAGGCAGTGATGCTAGGGCCAACCTCCACTTACACATGTTTGTAGAAAACTTGTCTTCCACAAGACCAGTGTTTGGTGCCCAGAAAGGTCAGGGACCATGCTGTTCACGGTGGAGATGCTCAGAAAGGAAGTGGTATGAGAGAGGGAAGATTTGAACCTAAGTCAACTTGTCCAAATTCAGGGTCTAAGATGCAGGGGTTGGAAGAGAAATCGCTCTTTGTGGAGGAAGTCCTGGAACCAAGTCTCCTGCTTATTTGAAGCAGTAAAGAGTAATTTTTTTTGCTTACTTGACAATAAATACCCTGAAATTAATCAATAAGCAACAATTAATTAACAACCTAAACAATACACAACCACTAGTTGTAAAACAAGATAACAGCAGAACAAAACTGTTGTAGCAAAATACATCCTAGATAAACGAATTCCCCAGGCCAGAAGGAGATGACATCTTATGTGGCCTTCTCACAATTGAAGTGAAAGATAGCTAAAACAGGGACCCCAGAAAGTGTAATCTCTGTCGTTTGTTGCACATTTATTGTGTGTGACCTTGTTTCCCGTGTATGTACATGATGCTTGCTGCAAGTAGCACTAGCAGCAACTACACACAAGGAATATAAAAGCAGAAGCTGTGTATTACTGACTTAACACAATCAAAGTTTATTTCTCTCTCACGCCAGGTCACCGCAGAAGCTGTTGGCTGCACGGCGCACAAGCGGCTTTCCTCCGCGAAGTTATTTAGGGACTCAGAATCCTGCCATCTAACAATGTGGGTGGTCCTTGAAAAGATGCCTCAGAAAAGGAAGAGAGAGCTCGGAAAAGTGTGTCTTCTTCCAACTGCCTTTGATTGAAGGTGACACACTATGCATGCTCACATGTGGTGGCCCCACTTAGATGTGAAGAATTCATAAAATACAGTTTCACTCTTTCTTTTTTTGGAAGAGGAGAAGGTCAAGCGAGCATATGCCAAAGTTTTGCTGCACAAATGTAAGCTTACTTTTCAAGCAATCCTATATCATAAGGCTTCCTGAGAATGTCCACTGTTACAGGAGAGAAGTTGAACCCTTGTCCTGCGGTTTCTTAGTAGTAAGCAATAGGGGAGTTGGGCTTGGAACTCAGTAATTCAGATACAATGGTCATGCTGTCAACTGTTTTGCTAAACAGTTCTCCAATGGCATGAAACAAGGTAAGTGAGTTTTAGAAGTTAGAGGTAACCGGACACACTTACTGATGATATATGCAGTTTCATTGAAAGCTGAGCTCTTTGCATCTCTAGGATTAGGATAATGACACTATAACAGAAAAGAACCTGTGAGAGTCTAATGTGCTCCGTTTTAGGCGTGGTGAGTTTGATGGGCTCAGTATGCGGTCTGTCCACATGGCCATGACTAAGGTTCAACTGGAGATTAAAACTGGATGCTCAGAAACACAGGGCTGGAGCTGAATCCAGAGACGATGGCGAAGATGCAGGAGTGGCTGTCAGAGTGCTTGTAAAACATTAGGGTCACAGAGAGTTAGGATAGAAGAGCGCCAAGAACTGAAGTTTGGTGAATGACTGTGTTTGTGAGGTTGATGAGGGGGAGGGAGGTAGGGGTAGGGGGAGAGAGAGAGAGCGAGTCGGGAATTATGACATCTAAGCGTGGCTGCAGGTTGGTGCAGTGAAGGGCAAAATCCGTTGGTGCTTTGCTCATCCTGCTCAGAAGACAGGAAACTTTATTCTCAAGTTCTCAAGTGATACTGGTAGCAGTGGCTGTGGTCTTGTTCCTTTTTCCTTTTCTTTTTCTTTTTTTTTTTTCCTTTCAGTGCTGGAGAGCAAACCCGCAACCTCGCACATGCTGAGCGAGTGTTCTGCCACTAAGTTACAAGTGAGAGGGAGACGAGAAAAGAACAGCAGTGAGTACCCCAGACTCTCCCCAAGAATGTGGAGTGGGCAAGAGGGAAGGATTTGTCAGTGCTGTGGCTGACGTTTGTGGAGGGTCGGGACTAAGGAAGTTTAGAAATATTTTAGTGAGTGAACAGAGCTAGTAAAAGGAAGATTAATGATGGAGGAAGTTGCCAGAAGAAGTGAGGAGAGTGTGCAGAGGCCTGGTGGAGAGGACAGAGCGGAAGAGGCAGTCTTCCTGCATGAGGAGAGTGAGGAGGAAGTGGGAGGAGTGACGGGAACGAGGGAGAATCTGAGCAAGTTGAGTGACTGTTGGCACCGACCTGCCAGCTTCATTGGACTAAGAAACGCCTAGGAAATGGGTGGCGCCTGCTCCTGGGTGTGCGGGCCGTCACGGAGGTATGACCTTAGGGTCTGTGTCTCGTCCCGGGCCCTTTTCCCTCTGGCACCTTTCACCCGCTGCTCTTTTCCAGGCCTCCAACCAAGAACGAGAAGCTCTGTGTCACAGCACCCTTCCGGCGTGAAGTTTGCACCTTGGAGCTGACTAAACTCATTTGCCATTTCAATTATTTTTAAAAGTTCATATTCAGCATGCTTCAAAAGTACACTTGTTGCATGTAAAGGAATTTTAAAACACATAATCTTACTAGTTAAGCTCTTCCACATTTGTGTGTGTGCCTGTGTGTGTCTGGCCACATGCACATTAGAAAGTATGTCTATCCTGATATAATTATCCGTGAGGGAGATACAGATGCTATCTGCCCCTTCAGAAACTCTGTCCTTGGATCAAACTAGGAGATGCAGTTGAAGTAGATGGCAAGTGTTTCAATTAAAAAAATAATTCATAAAAAACACATTATAGTCAAACCCCTTGGAAATGGCAACCTTTGCTTTGAAAACACCTACCTCGCCATTCCATGGCCATTTGGCTCTGTTGTTTCTAGGCTTGCGGCAAAGCAGAGGCATTGTGGTAGAAGGATATGGGGAGGAAGGATGCTCACCGCATCCTGTGTCTCATCCAGGAACGAGAGAGAGGGGGTGGAGAGAGAGAGAGAGAGAGAAGAGAAAGGGAGGAACCCGGGACAAAATATAATCCTCGAGGTCATTTCCCCATGGTCCACTCCCTTCTGCTCTGCCTCACCTCCGAGATTCCCATTGCTTCTCAGTAATGTCATGAAATCATGATCTCATCAATGAATTAATCCATTGACAAGACTTAGTGTTCCCATGATCCAGTCACCTCCCAGAAGCCCCATCTCTGAATGTGTTAGACTTTGGGGGGATGTTTTAGACCTAACATAATATTTGTGTTTCTTTTTTGTGTGTCTCTAGATGTACTATGAACTTCGAAATACTTTCAATTAATTGTTTTTTCACTTGAATGCTTCTGACCTCCACCTATAGGGTGAGAGGTTATGAAGTCACAGGAGAGAACCCGTGACAAGGACCAAGTTGGCAATTTAGCATTTATTCCTTCTAGTTAGTATTTTGGAAAATAGATGAATTCCTGACATTCATGATAGCTAAGCAACATGTGAATTTTAAAGAAATACATCATGTAACATCATAGCTATTTCTGTTAGTTATTTTATTTTAGGCATTCAGTTAAGGAGCATACTGTCAGAAACCTATGAAGTTATTATGTACTTCATATGTGCTCTTTACAGTTCTAATATCCTCTGCCAAGGCTGGTGGCACAAGTCTGTAATCCCCAAAATTTGGGAGGCTGAGGCAGAAAGTTTATGAGTTTGAGCTCAGCCTGGGCAACTTAGGAACTAAGAAAGCAAGATCTTGTCTTAAGTAAACAATAAAAAAGGGGTGGAGGGTGTAGCTCAGAGCCAAGGCCCTGTGTTCAATCCCCAGTAGCACAAAATAAAGTTCTAACATCCATCATATATTTAACTGTTAGCCTCTTCCTCTTTAATTAGCTCTTCTTGCATGAACTTATTACTTTTTTCATGTTTTTAACTGACTCCTCCAGCAGTTCTCTTTCAATGAAACACCTGTTTGAAGTGTTTACCTTGGTTTTCCTCCCTGGCTTGCTGGTCCTACCAGGGCAGGTTGTTATTTTCCATTTCCTCCTCTGTATGCACTGACCTGTAATTACAGGCCAGGGAGTGAGGGTCTTTTATGCAGCGGCAGACCTAGCGCGGGAAAGATGCTGCTCCTGTGGGCTGGCCTGGAACCAGCTGGCGAGCCTATCAACACCCAGCCGAAGCTCTGCAAGTGAGTCCGTCTTCCCTGTTGTTCTGGCGTGCAAGTGAGGGCTTCTGCTGAACCTGAAGCCTCCGGCTGCTCCCACGGCTCAGGGTGCAGGTTCTCTGAAGATCCCCTGCCCCTAGCTGGAGCCAGCTGGGCTTCACAAGAACACACACCAGTGAGTGTGTGTGACTCTTTCCCAAAGTGACCCTTTGTCTTTCTCTGGGCAGCTTTCACTAGAAGCAGGACAGTCACACCTTTGCGGTGGGGCTCACTGTAGCAGGATCCTCTGTGCTACCCAAAACGGACAAGAGTGGAGATTGTCCTCTGGGCCATGACCTCAAGTGTGCTTTGCTCTTGCCTCTACTTCCTACTCCAACTTCTTTCTCCTCAATCTCTCCCCTTCTCTCATTACTGTGAATCAAACACAGGGCTTTTACACTGAGCTACATCCTCAGCCTCGTTTTTACTTTTGATTTTGTGATAGGGTCTCTCTAAGTCACCAAGTTGCCCAGGTTGGACTCAAACTTTTGATCTTCCTGACTCAGCCTCCCAAAGTGCTGGGATTACAGGCTTGCACCACTGAGTTGCTAACTATTTTCTTTTTGGAAAAGTGGTTGAGTGGGTTAGTAGGAAAGACTGGTGGCCTTGTGCCCAGTTTCCATCTTCTGACAATGTTCTTTGAATAACATGTCTACAGTTGGTGACAAGGAAGGCCTGCCTAGTGGGCCAGGCATCTGTTGAGCATGCGAGGACAGTGGTTGGCTAAGGGAAAGCTAGGGTGCTGTAGTCTAACAAGATGAGGAAGAGTATCAGCAGCTGGTGCTCCCGCATTTGTAGCACTCAACAACTTAAAACACAGAAGTGGGTAAGATTTGACATATGTGTACACTCATGAAACCATCACTCCATTGTAGTGACCACATAGGCCACTAGAAAGATTTCCTCATGGCCCTCCATGGTTGTGCATTCCTCTTCTCTCTGTCCTTAAGCAATCACTGATCTAGAATGTCCCCCAAAGTCTCATGTATTTGGATGTCATGGATTGTCTGTGGAACTATGTGCTGTCGGGAGATTGGGGCCCTGTCTCAAGGGATGAATTGCATGTGTGTAGATTAGATTACAGGCATGTAGTGGGGACTTACCTCACCTTGATATCTGGAAAGGGTGGAATACGGAGATTGGGCCAGGAATGGATCACTGGAACTGGCCTGGAAGGATGTATAAGCTGCTTCCTGCCTTCCTTATGGGACTTGATGGACCTTGGCTTCCTGTTGCTGGTGCTGTGGGGAGCTGCCTCCACCTCTGCCTCTGTCATGTACTTCCACTGTTGCTGGCCACCCCTGAGTGGACCTTGACTTTCTGAGGCTGTGAGCTAAAATAAACCTTTCATCCCCCTAAGTTGTGGATGTTGGGTCTTGAGTCACAGCAATGAAAAAGTAACTTAAGACAACAAGTTTGAGCCTAACCCGGGAAGTCTGGGTGAGACAACACCTCGACAAAAGAAAGTTAGCTCAGGATGTAGCTCAGTGTGACAGCTTGGGGTTCAAATCCAAGTACTGAAAAATAGAAGTAAAAAAAAACCACACAGTATAAGCTCTTTTATTTATTTATTTTTTTCTTCATTCAGCATGATTATCCTGAGATTCAACCACAATCCAGTTCTCTTTAAGCTCGAGTAGGATTCTGTTGTATGGTTACACCACAGTTGGTCTGTTCCCCTGTTGATGGGCCCTTAGGTCATATCCATCATGGAGTAACACAAATAGACCTTCTAAAACCTTTGCACATAATTGTGTAGGTGTATACTTTATTTTTCATGGAAAATATCTAAGAGTGAAACGGCTACGGATGGTCAGCATATACGTAATTTTGTAAGAAACTACAAACTGTTCCCAAAGAAGTTATGTCCTCTTCTGTTCCTCCCAGGAACACATGGAATACTAGGAACAGTTGTTGTGCTGGTGTGTTTCAGTCATTCTAATTAGGGTGTGTATTGGTATCTCTGTGTGATTTGCTTTGCTTGACTAAAGTCTAGTGATGATAAACATGTTTCATGTGCTTATCTGTTATTTGGTTGAATGTGTGTTCAAATACTTTGTTTTTTGTGTGTTGTTTCCTTCTTACTAAATCTTAGGAGTTCATTTTATATTCAGGAGAAATTCTTATCAGATAAGATTTGCAAATATTTTCCTTCGATCTATGTTTTGTCCTTTTCCATACTCTTGGAGACTCTGGTGATAACGGTTTTAATGGTCTTTTTTTTTTTCTGCATTGTGGTTTCAGTCCTGCATCTAAGAACTCCTTACCTAACTCAAAGATTTTCTTCTAGAATTTTTGTAGTTTGAGGACTAAACTTCAGGTCTGTGTAAGGTTTTTCATATAGAAGTGGGAGATATAAATTTCTTTCTTTTTTCTTATTCTTTGTGAAAGATTGATGTTTGGTTGTTCCAGCTCCCTTTGCAGAAGACGCTACTGTATTTCCACCTAACTGCCTTCTGACTTGCCAAAAATCAATTGTATATCTCATTAATCTTATTTCTCTCACATAATATTGTATTTAATATTATATTTTTGATCACTGTGGCTTTACAATAACTGTTGACATTGTAGTGTTACTCTTCCAAAGTTGCTTTAGATGCTCTAGGTCCCCTTCATTTTCATGTGCATTTTAGAATTAGGCTGTCAGTTTCTGAAAGAAGTTAGAGTTTTGATTTGGGTTGTGAGAAGTTTGATTTGGGAAGAATTGGTAACCTAATAATGACCCTTTTGTCCCATGAGTGAGATACCTGTCTCCATTTATTTAGACATTTGTTAATTCTGTTAGTCATATTATTTGGTTTTCAGTTTTCATATCTTTGATCAAATTTACATGGTGACTACATTATGGATTCCTCTTCTGTTTTCTAGAAGCAGCTGAGTAAGAGTTGCTGTTAATTCTTTTAATGGTAGGTAGAATTCTTTAACGTAACTCTGTGGGCTTGGAGATTTATCACTGGGAGGTTTCAAAATTAGGAACTCAGTTTTGTTCATAGTTACAAGGATTTCGATTCTTAACCTGAAAGTATAAAATACAAAATACTACAAAATCCAAATCTCTCTGACCATCAACATAAAGCCACAAGTAGAAGATTCCAGAGCTTACTTCACATGTCAGAGTCAAAATGCAAGGAAGCATTTTAAAAATACATAAAATTACCATCAGGCTATGTGTATAAGCAGTATATAAAATATAAATAAATTTCATGTTTGGACTTGAGTCCCATCTCCAAGTCATCTCATTTTGTAATATATTATTTTTCCAAATTTTTTTTTTTTAAAAAAAATCTAAAACGTCTGGCCCTAAGCTCCCCTTACCCTTATCCAGGATTGAACCCAGGACCCTTCGCACTGAGCTACATCTCCAGCCCTTTTGAAATTCTAAATTTTGAAATAAAGTTGCTCTCAAGTTGGGCTTGAAGTTGAAATCCTCCTACCTCACCTTTGTAGAATGCTGGGATTAGAAGCAGACACCACCACGCCCAGCTAATAAGCATTTTGGATAAGGGATATTCAAGCTATTAATTTTCAACTGGGCAAGTAGTGATAATTTGCATTTTTCAAGGAAGTGATCCCATTTCATTGAAGCTGTCAAATCTATGGGTGCAGAGTCTACCCTCTGTGTTTCCTTATTACCTCCTGACCCGGTAAGATCTGTAGTGGTGTCCTGTATGTATTCCCAACAATATTTGACTTCTCTGGATTAGTTTGTCATGGGTGGTAGAAGAGGTTTTAGTTCATTCAAATCAGTTTTATCTCAAAAGTTTTATCTGTAAACGACTGTGATTTAGACCAACTTAGGCTTGTACTTAACGGCAATATTTATCTCCAGCTTTAATGGCACATTTGAGGTTAGAATTCAAACTCTTACGATAATTTAGGTGTTCCTTAGAGTTTAGATATTTATTAAAAACTGGTAGCAGAGAAGTGATAGAGTTAAAAAGCTGGCTTTTTTATTTTCTAGGAAGGAAATCTAATTTATAGTTTTACAAATTAGGCTTTACCTGAAAGGATGAAGAGTAGAGAACTTTACTCTCTCACACGTTTAGCATTTTCTTATTAACCAACTTAAATCCTGCTGAAGGAAGGAAGTTGAATGCAAGAAATAACTCATTTAATGACATGATTGTTGAAAAAAATAATACTCTCCTTACCAGCAGTGTCAAAGATCAAATATATCTTTGTGTAGCCTTTAATGTTGTATCAAAATGTTGTATTGGTTTAGCTGAGTTAGTTGTATTACCTCACGTCTCTTTTTCTGCTAGTGTAGTACTAGTGAGATTTGCTGTTAATTAATAAAGATCTACTACAAGAGAAAGTTTATTGTGCCGAAATCCACATGCAAGGATATGTTCAGTTGTGTTAGAGGCATTTGTGTTTGAAGGACAAGCGAAGGACATGGGAAGAAGTATGGAGAAACTCCGAGTCTACTGATTTAGAAGACTTACCATGTTAAAAAAAAAAAATTAGTGCACAGGAAGACATGCCTTAGGAAAAAATTTCAACTTTAAGAATATGAAAAAGAATTTTTAAATAAAAACTTCAAAAGGCATATTAATTATAAAATAAAAGTCAGACTTGAGGAATCTTTTTTCCGTGTAAGAAATATCAGTTTATAGTAGAATCTTTTCTGTAAAATTTTAGCAGGATGAAATTGCAATCCAAGAATTCTCTGTCCGCTCAAGTTTTTGTATCTCTAACAAGGCACCATAGAGATATTTCAAAAACATATAGTGGTTCAGAAGGTCATTATCTAGGTGTTTTGTGCTGAGGTTTTGCTTGAGAACACTTTTCAGTTGACTCTCAAGTTAATTCAAATGTTGGAATGGGGAAAGTCATGCTATTACATGACTTATACAGTGGTCATTGAAATGCTGCTGGCCAGCATAGGTCCTTGCTTTAGTGACACTGGAAATTAAAGCTCAGACATTCAGCCTGAATTTACAGGAAAAAGATTTAACTCAGAAAGTAAGAGGAAATGAAAGGGGGGCCACAGTCTGACAAAGATTAAGTCAGTCCCCTGACAAAAGAAAGTCAGAGAAACTGGGGGAGGGCTTTAGTTTGAGGAACTGAAGGGTCACAAGAAGGATCACACTGGCCACTAACAAAACAAAGCACTGGGGACCAGGGCTATGGGGTCTTGTGGTGGGCTGCGTCTAGTTGGTCACTACGTAAGTGCTGATTTCCCAGCTCCAGGGGACTCCTCATCACTCAAGGGACAGTTCATTTCCCCTGAGGTAATTGTCCCTGATGGGGCATCCCGGTCTTGTGAGGCCCTGACCATTCCAAGGCAACCCTGGGTCTATGGAGACTTCTGAGTGTCCCTGTAAATCTCTCATCTTGGTGTCCTCTGTCTTGCAGTGGGGTGAGATAGGCTGGGTAAAGGTAGGACTAACAAAACTTTATGGCCAACTCTCAGACACTCCCTAAATGACTAACACGCCTACAGGCAGAGCTGAGAGGGGAGTTCACCCCGAGTTTTACAGAATGAAGCTCAGGCTTTGTTCTCCTTTTAGGATCTATATAGGGCATCTGTAGGTTCCACTGAAGAGTCATAGCTTTTAGCAAGATGTGTGTTTAAGCTTTTGACTATCTCAGAAAAAGCACAAATTGTGGTGTTAATGAGTAGCAGGCTAAGAACCCAGAAGTTTGTTTGTCTTCTGTTCCTGTGGTGGGCTCTACTGGGCCAAAAGTAGTTCAAACCTAAAAGTAGGTGTATAGCCAGGGTTTTTTAAAGAGAGAGAGAAAACCCAATAGCCCTTAAAATTACAATGTCTTTTTTTTCTTTGGAGACAGGTTCCCGCTTTAGCTATGCAGTCCAGGCTGGCTGTGAACTCACAACGATCTTCTTGTCTCAGACTCCCAAGGGGGGTTACAGGCGTGCACCGGTGTGCCTGGCTTATGTGGTGCTGGGGAATTGAATCCAGGGCCTTGGGCTTGCTGCGCAGGTGCTCTAACCTCTAAGTTGTGTCCTCAGCTCCTAAGTCGTTTTAAATTAATGCAAGTAGGGTTTTTTTTTTTTCTGCTCAAAAAAGTGTTTTTTTCCCCCTGTGACTTTTGCTTTTGATTTCTACCCTGAACACCTCCAATTGTTACCATGGGCTATTGTTTATTTACCATCATCATTACCTTTTTTTTTTTTTCTTTTTTGACAAGGTCTCACTAAGTTGCCCAGGCTGGGCTGGAACTCGTGATCATCTTGTCTCAACCTCTCAGAGTTCTGAGATTACAAACGTGTGCCATGATGCCTGACTTCCACTCTGATTTAAAATTCTGAACTTACTTTCTGCAAAACCTCTTTAAGCTGGATATGTCATTGATTCAATTATTATAAAGAATGGCTTAAGGGGCGATGAATAATTTCAAAACATTAGAAAGTGGAACATTCCAGCTTCTAGTCCCTGTCACCCGTTGGAGCTTAAACCTAAGGTGAGAGTTCAGCAGGAAGACAATTCGGCAGAGTGGATCCTTTCCTCCTCAGCTCTGGTTCTGTTCGGGCTCTGGGGGGCTGGGCAAGGCCAGCCACGGCAGCCAGTTGCATGCTCATTTCACCCAGGGACATTCCCACTGACCCACCCGGGATGGTGCCTGAGCCAAGCCTGGTCAGTTCGACCCATATCAATGACCACCACCCTAGGTGGAAAGAACTCTTGTAGATGACCATAAAAATAATTGCAAGTGTCCCAAACTGTTCCTAGAAGAGAAAAATGTAAAAATGAAATCATCTGAATGTGTGTCTAAATGTCCAGATGGCATGAATAATGTCCATGAGTCAGCGAGAAGTATGCAAATAAAGAAGACAGCTAATCTGAAAAAAATCTTATGTGAAAGTTAGCCAAGAGTGGAGCAGACGGTCCTGGATACAAGGTCGGTCTCTTCTAGATCTTCAGGAGAGAAAAAAAAAATTCCAAAGAGCAAATGGCAGAAAACAGAAAAAGTGGCATGAAAATCTAGAAGGAAAAAGAAAAAGAAACAGAATAAAGGAAGAAAGAAAAACGGGCCAAGACTATACAGTCAGGTCAAATTTATCAGATCTGATAATAATTTGAAATAGTCTCTATGTCCCAATTGACTCAAATTTTTTCCAAATAAAGTTAGAAACAAACAAACTAGAATTCGTGTGCTGCGTCCAAGGGAGCACATAAAAAACAAACTATTAAAAAATAAGAAGGTAAGTAAGGATGTATGAGGAAAAATGTAAGGAGATGGGATTACTAATTTCAAGATGGTGTAGGTATCAATGACGGGAACATTAAGTGACTAGAAAGAGATTTCTTTTTGGATATTGATACCGAGAATCCAACCCAGAGCCTTCCTGCTGAGCTGTATCCCCAGCTCCTCTTTTTAAATTTTTTACTTTGAGAAAGGGTCTCACTAAGTAGTCCATGCTGGGCTCGAGCTTATGACGCTCCTGCCTCAGCCTTCCAGTGTGCTGAGGTTCCAGACATGTGTCACCATGCTTAGCTAAGGGGATCATTTTATCATACACCCTGTACTGCCCCATCAAATTAAAGCAATACTAAATCTTAATGCATTGACTGACATTGATAGCTACAGTCACACTTACCAGGAGACATGTATCAAAACACCGTACAGGAAAGGTTAAGAGGTCCTTGCTTTCTCCTGAATGATGGAGTGATGCTTTATTTTTTTGGCTCCACTCTGGCGCTGGGGAGCTGCCTTTCCTCCAGTCACTAAGAATACTTGTGGATGGTGGGCTAGGGGCCATATCTTTCCCCCCACAGGACTGGGCAAACTCAGCCGACTCTCCATCTCTTTGGGCCTTTCTACCAGGCCTGGAGTTGGCTTCCAGCTTTTGTAGCTCTGCCGGCAAGTCTGGGCCGCTCGGGTACTCCCTTCCAAGACTGGCCCTTGGGCACAGGCTGGATCTGCCTTGTCCAAATACTGAGCTGAAGGAGCCCCTCTTCACATCTTGGCCTCCTTTGCCAGAGGACCCACGGGCTGGGAGGTAGGACTTAGGCCCCAGGTTCCCATGTCACAGGGGAAATTGCTAAGCTTCCCCCCGACGTGGGCTTTCTCCACTTCCTTCCTGTTTTCTCTCCTGGAGGCCTGTCCTCAGTACGTCTGGGCCTAAGATTCGCATTTGTGGAAAGGGACTAGAGGGAACACAATGGCTTGACTTTGTGACCCGAGGACTGCCCTGCTGGGCGTAGGGGAGTAAATGATAGTCAGGGTCCTCATTGTCTTTTTTAATGTTTTTATTTTCTTGTGGTCCTGGGGATCAGGCCCACAGCCTTCACACAGCAGTAAATCTTTTTTTTTATCCCCTCACTTTTAATTTTGAGATAGAATCTCCCTAATTTGCCTCATTTGCCCAAGATGGGCTTGAACTTGTAACACTCCTGCCTCAGCCTTCCAGAGAGCTGGGATTATGGGCCTGCCCTACTGCCGAGTCCTTGTTATCTTGATTTGCATACTAGGAGAAGAGCACCTCTCCATTCCTACAAGGAACGTTAGCCTGGACCCCTGGGTGCCAGGGGCCATTGTGTTCCACAGAACCCCCGGGGGGGGGGGGGGGGGGGGAGGCAGGAAGCGGATGACCCTGAGATGCAGGCGCGTGGCCCAGCGGCATCATTTGACTCCCTGGTTCCAGGCTTTGCTAAAATTTATATTTCGAAAATCCCTGTTTTCTCATTGTAATAACTAATTCTAGTTAGCTGTTCTTTTTCCCCTCTGGTACTGGAAATTGAAGCTGGGGTCTTTGCTCTAAGCTATCCCCCACCCCTTTTGTTTCTTTGAGATAGGGTCTCACTAAATTGTGAGTTGCCCAGGCTGAACTTAAACTTTTGATTCTCCCGCCTCAGCCTCCCAAAGTGCTGGGACTACAGGCCTGTGCCACTGAACCCAACCTATATTTTTAACGGATTATGCTTATTTGAATTATGCTTATATTTTTTGCAATGTAAAGATTTCTAACAACTGAGCAGTTCAAGCAGGAAAAGTATAAAGTTCTAGAGAAGCTTAATAATGGACCATCAACCCATCCCTCTGTGTTTCTACATGTGCGAATGCAGCTGGTCAAAGGGAAAAATATTTTCTAAAAATTGGGTCTGTACTGAACAAGTGTAGACTTTTTCTTATCATTACTCCCTAAACCACATAGTGTACCAGTTACACATATGGCACTTACATTGTAGTAGGGATTTAAAAAAATCTAGACGTGACTTAAAGTGCACTGGAGGATTGCACCGGTTTATGAAAATGCTTCACTGCTCTGAACAGCAGACTTGAGCCTGTGGGGATTTTGATACCCACAGGTTCTGGAACTAATTCTCTGACGACACCAAGAAACAACTGAATTAATAATATGCTAAGAGTCCATACTCTTTGGAAATGAACTGGACTGTATTTTTTATAGGAATAGTATCATAGCTACAGAAACGGCCTCATTTTATTGTCCAAAACACAAGTGTGTAAGAACATGGCCACTAAAAATGTAGCAAATGTAGAAATTAATTTCCCAAGGTTAAAAAAGTAAAAACTTGCATAGAAATTTAAAATATTTTAGTAATATCTATAGAGTAAAAAGAAAATCTGACGTTGACAAATAATGAAAATGTTTGTATTAAAGGAATGTTGTGGAGGTGGATTCTCCCATCGAATCTAATTCCCCTTCCAATTCTGTTATTTCGACCTTTTAATATTTAGGCCATTTTAAACTCGTCGGCCCAGAAAGAAGGGATTAAGTGTATTATAAAAGCATCTTATTTTTTTATAATGTTCAATAACTATATTTGAAACTTTTTTTTTTGAGAAAGGGTCTCACTCTCTAGTCCAGACTGGTCCTGAGCTTGCTAGGTAGCCCAGGTTGGCCTTGAACTCATGACAATCTTCCTATCTCGTCCTTCTGAGTGTTGAGATTATAGGCTTTTCTCCACTACACCCAACTAATCTTTTATGTGCAGCTGGGAAATTGAACCTAAGGCCTTGTGCATGCTGAGCAAATACTTCAACCACTCAGTCCAGAAAAGTGTTGGGTCCTCAGGGAAATTTTGACATAGAGACCAAACATTTGACCACAGATAATTTGAAAAAAAGAGACTCTCCTACTCAGAATCAAAAAGTATTTTTCAGACTAGAAAGAGTGGGGACAATTTGGGGAGACACCATCCCTGCAGTCCTCGGACCCTGCCTCAGACGCAGAGCTCTGGGACATGGCTTCTGCCAAGTAAAGACCGGTAGGTGAGTGTGGCTGACAGGGGTCGTGAAGACTGCCCCCAAGGGCCTGAGTCACCCCCAAAGGCAGTGTGGTGCCGCCCGTTTGAATCCATGATGCCACAGCCCTGAAGACTAGACTGGAAGATATGCGTGCTTGCAGGAGGCCCAGGGTGAGGAGCAGGTACCCTAGGTAAGGAATAGCCAGGGGTGAGGGACAAGAGAAGGGAGTGCCACGCTGAGTGGCTTCTGGTTGGATAGACCCTTGAGACAGACTCTGAGTCCATTTGTAGAACAATAAATTAGGTTGTTTTTCTGCTTCATTTGAGCTTGTGACTAAAATTAATGCTTGTGGGATGTGGTCAGAGGAGCTTGGGGAAGTAGAACTTCAGCTACGATTCCTCAGTAACTAGGGCTCAAATAATATTGATTTATTATTTTAGAAATATGTCAATTTTAACATCAAGTGCTTAGGCTTTTGCATGCAGTTTAGCAGGCACATTATAAGAATATTTATAATACACTCTTGCTCCTTCGTCCTTTACTCAGAGTTTCTTTCTCCCAGGCCTGGAAGGACTTTGCTTTTGCTAATGTGAAACTCTCCTGTCCAAACTGACTTACAAGGTTATTTACTGTCTTGCTCCAAAATCCTATTTTTGGATGAAACAGTTGGTACTACCCTTGTTCTTCTTTTTCGCATTTCTTCTGTAACCCAGGCGAGTTGTTATTTAGGGAAGAGTAGGTGAAAGCCATGTGTTGCAAAGGAGAAAAAAACAAGCACATTAGTCATCTGAAAATTCCAGTTGCACTTTTGCAGAAATCCCAGATTGCCTTAAATCTGTGTACTTGTATATCCTGCTTTTGGGTGTGCTCTCTGGCCTGGGGTCTGGCCTGGGGTGGAGAGTCACAGACTCTATTTCTGTGGACTGGTGGACTGTTCAAGTGTGTGGTGTTCCTACGTTTTTTAGGATGATGTGAAGTTAGTTGACGTACCAACCAGAGAGGACGTGAAATACGTCCCTTCTTCTTTCACTGCTGTCTATATGCTTCTAGTTCAGAGGGGATAGGAGGTTGGTATGCAATCCATGTCTCTCTCTTGTCACTGTCTTTAATAAAATAACATCCTTAAGACTTAAAAACAAATATTCCTGGTTGACTTCTTTCATCTTCTCATCAATCATGTCTTCCAGATCTAAATTTCCCCTTCGAGACCTTCAAATAACCTTAGCTTTATGGATTTTTTTAAATCAATGTGGGTCACACACTCACATTTTTTCCTGGGAAATCGTATAATAATTAGTGCATCTGTTCTCTAGAATTTTGAGTCATCCCAAGCCAGGCATGATTCACTATTCATTTTTAGTTCATGCTAGATGAAGAATTCACAAGGTGGAAAAAAGGAAGACATTACCCCAGAACTTCAGCTTCTAAAGTTTCAGTGAATGCTTCTAATAATAAAAATATTACTCACAGATGGCGAGCTAAAGTTTGAGAGGAAAAGAAGAATGACAGCAGGGCGTTTGATCTGTGTATTCACAAGTCTTCAGGGTGTCTCTCAACAGGACAAATGCAGGCCCTTCTTTTTCTTAGTTAAGGAACTTTTCGCTTCTAGAGTGGCTTTTCGCCACTTGAAACAATGATCCACATGGTGAATATCTTTCTGTGCACGAGCAGGTAAAAAGCCCAAGGAATAACAAGTTGGGAAGCTCCGAACGCAGCCACGGAGCTGGAGCTGTGGCAAGCTCATGGACCAGGGTTGCTGTCGTTATTTTGCAGACTGGTGGTTAATCTGAAATCTTGCTCAGAAAGAGCTACTTGGTTCCCGGTCACCTGTCTACCAGGGCCATCTGCTCCTATTTTCAAGATATTTATTAGCTAATATATGAATAGAGAATAATGTAATGGCATAATAATATAATATAGATAATAATATAACAGAAAAGTATGAGAAATAAAAATAGAATTTTGGGGGCTGGTGAGGAAAGAGTTGCCTCGAGGCAAACCTCCTGAGTTAAAGGGGTTGGGTGAGGACGCAGGTCCTCTTCTACCTTGTGAGCGCCCTCACTCTATTTCTTTGAGTGTGTGTTTTAAATGTCTGCCTATTAAGTCTTTTCTGTACTTGAAAAAAGAAAGTAAGTAAATACTTGTTGGCTTTTCCCACTCTGTATTTGACAGCACACGACCCCCTTTGTGCACACGTGTGTGGAGCAAATTGCTCATGGTGACAAGTCTTCAGCTACAGTTTCGCTGTCTAAATCTCAATTAAAATATATACTTCCCTTTAATCGACCCCCACCCCAATTTTTGGAAAATGGCCTTAACTTCTGTGTGTTCCCACCAGCCACGATTTTAAGACTTAAGATCTCACTCCAGTGACACCATTCTTTTTTTTCACTTTCAAGTGCAAAATTCCACGTGGTAGTGCCTCGAGTCCCCTTCGGTTGCTGCGGCAATGTTCGTCCACACAACAGACCCTCTGTCTGAGACCTGTGCTTTGATGCAGAGGATCACCAAGCCGCGACGTCTGCTGCCACCTCCTGGCATCTTTCGTGCAGGTGGAACCTGGTAAGCACACACTTCCACGTGGTTCGGGTGCAATGTGTGAATGTCTGTGGTGTGAGCAACATAAGCTGTGAATGTGTAAATTTTTAAAAAGGTATTACAGTAAAAGACACATTGCCATGAGTCCCCCTGAGAACACTGCCCCTCGCTTCCAAAGCACGTTTATCCTGTCCCTTTTGGTCACACCAAAGGTGCAAAATTTCTGGCAACACGACCATACGCTTTTACCTTAGTTTTAACTAAAACAGTCCTCCAGCGTTGACAGTCATGTCGTTGCCAATAAACCAAATCTGCCGTGTGGAAAGGAGCATTGACGATGTGGTTACCGGTTCACACAACATAGAGCGATGGAACTTCGTTAGATTACGTTGCCCAGTGTCCTCTCATGTGTGAAGTATCTGAATTCAGACCCTCCTAAAAAGTGTTAAGAAAAACTTGCCTCAAGGAACACAGTTGATTTATTTTGAGTTGTGAACAAGGAAGCATCTTCTGATCTCCACGTCTTCTCCGGCTGGAGAGTGCAGCGGTGAGTATGGCAGTCCCAGTAACTAAGAGGGGTTCTTCCCACATCGCTGGTCAGGCTCTACCCAGACCTCTTGAGTCAACATCTGCACCTTAACTGCGGAGGACCTGGAGGAGTCCTGCCCGTATTAGAGTCTGAGCCACACAGCCTTAATGCACCTAAACAGCTAAGGTTATTTCCACGGAGTTATAGGAGCCACTGCCCCAAAGCTTCCTGTTTTCCTAAATGAAATTATTCTAGGGCCAGACTTCCCACTACTTTCTGATTGAGTCTATGCAAAATAAGTTTTTCACACTTTTGTTTCCTTCTTTCTTTTCTGAGGGTCCCTTGAGCTTAGCAGCTGTGTGAGTTACTACTCCCAGCTGGTAAACCAGGGGCCTTTTTATAAGGGAAATTCCCTTTTTGGGCCTCCTGATTAAAACTTTATCAAACAGATGAATCAATGGTTAGCTCTTAAATCACTGCTAAATCATACAGGTTTCTTCTCTAAGAGAATGCTTGTCTGGTTTCTCATTGAGGAACCCAAAATAGAAATGACTGAAAAAGCAAGGCAAAAGAGAGAAGAGGGAACGCAGAAGTAGACTTGTCGAGGTGGGAAGGGAGCCTGGGGAAAGACGCACCAGAAAAGAGGCACTAGGGAGCTTCCCACTGGAATGGGAAGTAGCAAGGATGAAGGTGTGGCAAGCACCGATTCTCCAAATTGAATGTAGTTATTTTGTATCACAAACATATACTAATAAAAATTAAGAGGGGAAGGGAGAGAAAAAGGTGTTCGCCACACACACCTGTGCCTAGTTTCTGGACATAGACTCCCCAGGGACCCTTGAATTAACCGTTTCTAGAATTTCTGTAATCACCATGTCACACTGTATATTTAGTAGTAGAAAGTGACACATACTTAAAAGGACATATTAAATCTCTCCCCCTTCCTGATAGAGTGCGTGTTGGAGTGTGCGTTCAGAAGCCTTCTTGCCACCAAATGTTTATAGCAGCTCCTGAAAGAGCAAGTAATTACCACTGGTCAGTTAGGTCTTCAAAGAATAATGGCAAACATTATTTCACTGAGGTCATTTGTGTAAATTTATGGTGGAAATTGGATCATTTCCTTGTTAGTTTAATTTTTATTTGCTTTTCACTTAATTGTCTCACACTTTTTATTAGAACGAACACTGGCAGCTGGGCCCAGGGATGCAGGCCTGCAATCCCAGTACTCAGGAAAGCTGAGGCAGAAGGATCTCAAGTTAAAGGCCAGCCTGAGCAGCTTAGTAAGACCTTGCTTCAAAATCAAAAGTGAAAGGGGGCTGGGCATGTAGGTCAGTGCAAAGGCCCTGGGCTCAATCCCTAGTGAAAACAAAACAATACAAACAAGCAAGACAACAACAACAAAAAACCCAAACAGTCCTGTGGCTGTTTTTAACTTGTTGGAGTTATTGAGATTTTTAGTACAGAAAAGCACTTACAATAATTGCTAGGTGTTTTACGTTTTCAATTGAGTGATATTGTGTAAAGCGGCATCTTTGTGGTCTGCTCCAGCACCTCTGATGGCTTGTACTAGGGCATTTCCTCAGGGGCCAGGCCAGCTGTACCTGAGGAGAGCTGTGTAGGACAGACTTGGGGCTGGTGACTCGAGAAAAAAAATGTACTGGAAAAAATGATACTGCAACTCATGTGCTGATCTTAGCTTAGAACTTGTGACTCTGTGGAAACTGTTTGCTAGGAAGCTGTAGGCAGAGGGTAGTGGAGAAGCCTGGGACTTTGGTTTCAAACAAATGCAATTTTGTGACATCAGGAGTCTTCTCAGAACTTCAGGTCACGTTCTGAAGTCATTGGCAAGGGTTTTGAGCTGTGGTTCAATAGTGAGTCAGCTTGGCATCCCTAAATTGAGACCTAGATCAGGGGTCCCCGATCCCCCGCTTCTGGGTCACTGACTTATACTGGTTCATGGCCTCATTGGAACAAGGCTAATGTACGGAGCTGGCAACTATTTACAGCTGCTCCCCACCGCTTGCATTACTGCCAGAACTCTGCCTCCTGTCAAATCAGTGGTGGCATTAGGTTCTCAGAGAAGAATGAAACCAACTGTGAGTTCCACATGTCAGAGAGACTTGAGTTATTGCTTCCAATGCAAATCAAATGCCTGATGCTCTGAAGGAAAGCTGAGGTGGTGATCTCTCCCTCTCCTGCCTCCAAAAGGGATGAAATTGTTCTCCACAAAATTGGCCTATGATGCCCAAAAGTTTGGGGATTACTGTCCAAGAGAAAAAAAATTAATCTTGATGGTGTGAATTTATCTGACCTAGAAGAGGGGCCAATACACACCAGGTGTCCAATAAATGCTTGCTATTGTTTCATAGTATGCTTATTTGCCGATGCATTATTTCATCTTCTCATGAGAAAGCAATTAGTGAGGGAGGGTGACAAGGCTTTGCTGTCCCTTGTCACCTGCTTTGCAGATAGCAAGAGCTCAGCATAGGTGAGTACATGAACAGAACGGTGGCTGGGTACTTGTGGGCAGCTCAGGCATAAACATGGTCACACACGGCATGTGACAAGGGCTCTCACTACCCTTGGAACTTAACAGTAGCTAACACTATGGCAGTCCACACCCCAGGTTCTAAATTCTTTCCTGTTTTCTCTTTTCTGTTTGTAAGTCTTACTTATTTTTAAAGCAATTATTTGATGTTTTAAAAAGATGTATTACCATTATAATATTTATTTGAAGATGAAGAAGCCGGACACAAATGGTGAAGTTGCCCCAGGGAACACCACAGAGAATCCAGACACATCTTGGACTGGATAACTGGTCCCCAAAGTCCACGCTTCTCACCACCATCGTGAAATTGCTTGTGTATTTTCCCCCTTTGTGGGTGAGAAGATAAAGATATAACTGGGTTGCCCGTAGTCACACCTGAGGTGCCCGCCTGTATGCTAGGGTTCTATGCACTGGACCGTATTCCTAGACATTTCCTTATGACTGTGGGGACAGAAGCTTCCAAGGACAGCCAGTGTGTATCTCCTTTGCCAAAAAAGATTGGGGAGGTTAGTCTTCGGAGGCAGAGTAAAAACAAAATGAAACAACACAGCACTTCACCAATGCCTTCTGGGTCTAAGTCTGGAATATTCTTTGCAGCTCTGGTTGACCCGTCTTAAGAAAGATATATGGAGACATCGGGGAAGTCCAGCCATTGTAAGGAAAGGGGATGGTAGGGCTGCTGGGTAAGGGCACATCGGCAGGTGGACGTGCTGGAAGCTGGGAGACAAGAACTGGCAGTAAATGTGAATTCCCTTGGACTCTAAGAATTACAAAGTGTGGAACTGATTCTTAGCCCCTAAGTAACATTGAAGCTTTTAACCATTTACATTTTTGGAGTTAAGTGTAACTGAAGTTTTAGACATTAGATTGTACAAAAGTAGAAAATTCCTAGAACGATTGGAGTGAAGATATGAATGTGCTTTTAAGGGTTTGGATAAGTCAGTGGATATATGTCCCTAGCCCATCATTGAGGAGAATTTGGCTTTGCTGTTTTATCCCTGAGATAGATATTTGCAAGCCTGGGGGTTGGGATCAGAGCTTGACTTCTGGAACTTAGTTTGAATTTTAGCTCCACTTCTTACTTGTTATGTGATCTTGGGCAAAATTTTCAGTTTCTTGGTTTCTCAATTCCTTTATGGCAAACTAAAGGTCCTCACATCAGAAGTTTAGAGAAAATGCATTGCGTTACTTTTGATTGGAATTAAATAAATTGCCTGTGAGTCCACAAAAGGTGCTTAGAAGACTGGCACATCCAGCGCACGTTCATTGTCTTTGACCTCCGAGAGCACACAGGCTGGCATGAGATGCCTGCCCTTTGTCCAATCAGGAGTTCTGATTTTGGAAGGTTGTGCAGGAAGGTGGAGGGACAGAAAGGGGTCTGTTTTTCTCCTCTACTGCAGGAACCTCACTGTGGAATCCTCTAGTGATCGGTGAGTCTCTGGGTGGGGGTGTGTGCATGTCACAATGTTTTCTATTGCTTGCGTTTTCCAAGAGAAAAATGGGACGTAGTACCCAGCAAAGAAAGGAAAAGCTTTCTCATTACACCTGCATCCTCCATGTTGCCTCTGAGACAACGTCAACTTGAGGGAACCAGGAACCTCACCTGGATTAGGGTTTGGGAACCACGCCTAGATTGGGAACCAAGAACCCCTGCATTAGAGTGGGAGTGACTTGTGGGCTGGCCAATGAGGGAAGGGCACCCACCCAGCTGTGAGAGGGCCAACTGGAACTCCAATGGTGTAAAAGGAAGGAAGGAAGAAGATTGTCACAGCTTCTTCCTCCGGGAAAGCTCTGGCCTTGGCTACCGTCTGCGGGCACCGGCCTGCTACATGCCACAGATTGATCATCAGCACAGATTCGCTCCAGTCTCAACTTGTGCCTGTCTGCCGGTCGCTGCTCTTCCGTCTCCAACCTTCAGGCTCCAGTCTTCACCATTGTTCTTTGTCAGACTCTCACCTCACCAGTTGTCCTGCAGTCTACTTCATCCTGGGCAGCCATCTTGGACTACATCGATCCTTGGATTTGTAAGCCTTCTTAATAGATCCTGTTTGTGATAAAATCTATAAATTCTGCCTTTTTTTAAAGGACCCAAACCAATACAGAGGCTAAAAGGAGAGAAAACCAGGAAATACCTCATGAATGGCTCAGTGACTGGGCAGAAAATCCCCTGAACAGTGGGCTGTGGCTGAGAAGTCACCTTGCTCCCGTGTGAGTCAGTTAGAGAGAAAAGGCAGGCAGAATATTAATACCAGGAATGGGTGTTGCAGCAGCCTAGATTTTAGTGAAACACATGGTTAGAAAGTAGAAAGCAGCTCATATGACATCCATCCCTGGGTATAACTCAGCCTGCAAGAACGCTGGCTTCTGTTGGAGCGATGCTGACCCCAGATCCAAAAAGTTTAATAAGAGAAACATTCCATTTTGTTGATAAAACACAAAACTAAAGGATTGTGCTTAGCTTTTTATTTTAGAATGACCGAAGAATATTAGACATTGACATGTACATGCATATTAAGAATTGTTAGAAAATTGTTAAAAATTAAAGAAACAATCGGGAGGAGGCAGGTATGAGAAAAATATAGGCACTGAGCTCCTCCCCTAAATGTGAAACCAGGGGGTGCATGGCTGAGGCTCGGAGGTGATGGAGGTGACGATGACCAGATATGAACAACTCTGCCCTAATGAAACCCATTGATCTGCATGGCCAATAAAAAAGAGCAAAAAAAACAAAAACCCTATTTGACCAAAAAGTTGAAGAAACACACTCTTGTGTATTTGCAAGTTTACTTCTTTCAAAGAAGCCTAACAATACAACATGAACTACACAAACAAAAAACAACCACAAAAAAAGAACAACACATTTAAGCTGAATTCGCTCCTGGGAATTTGTTTCACTCGAGTATCTCAGGATCTGCCTCATGACGAAGTCTTGCTGGCTGACCCAACTTTAGACATGTTCTTCGGAGCCCTCACTGAGGGTCTTTCCGGTCTTTGCCCAGCAGAGGTTAGCAAGAAACTTCTGTGTGTAGAACTCCTCGTTGACACCTGTGACACATGAGATGTGATTCAAAAATGAGTGCTTACATTTTTAAAAACGCATGGAATGCATTACTGTCCGTCCTCCTGGGTGTTCTCTCCTTTGCGTTGAACACACTCACCTGGCTGTACTTCCTGAAGCGGTCCTGGAAGTCCCTTCGGGAGCGGCTTCAGTGGCGCTGTTGTCGCTGCCTCCATGGTCCACATTGATTCAGGGTCTTTCATGGTCACTTTGACCTTGGGAAGAGCCAGAAGTCACATGGTGCCAGTGAATCAGGTGGATGAAGCACTCTCCTGTTTTTATTCAATAGAAGTTGCCAGAAAGTTTTGATCAAAAGGTATGATCAAAAAATACAGCAAATGTTTAAAAATTTTATCACAGTAAAATAACATTGCCATTCATTTCCTTCAAGGTAGATAAAATACTTCCGCTCACTTTGAAAACACTCCTCCCATCATTCTTAGCAATCAGTTTTTAAAAAAAATTTAAACATTCACAGTATTTTTCTCTTTAAAAAAATTTTTTTTTTGAGACAGGGTCTCGCTCTGTAGTTCAGGCTGGCCTTGGATTCAAGGCAATCCTCCTGACTCAGCCTCTAGAGTGCCGGGATTACAGGCACACACCACCCTGCCCAGTTTATGTGATGCTTGGGAATAGAACTTGGATACTTAGCACTTGACGTAGGTCTTACTAAGCAGTGCTTTAACAGCTGAGCCATTCCTCTAGCCCCTTTGCAGTATTTTTAAATCCTCCCTTGTAAGCCCTTAATTCACTTGTAGCAAGAATTCTGTTAGGTCAATTTAGCAAGAATCCCTTCTCTCCCAGCCAGTTGCTCTTAGGAATTTTCCATCCCTGGCCCCTCTCCCTCTGCCTTGGCCACACCCTCCATTTATCCTTGCTGTATTCAGAGTTAAGCCTGATCTCTTTCCTATTGCAATAAGCTTGAATAGAGTCTGCCTTACTATTTTAATATGAATCAGAATAATTTTGAGAACCAATGAAAGAGAAGCTTCTTAGATTTTTAATAGCAGAGAGTTGGCTAAGTGAATTGAAAAACATAAGCTAGGCCTGGTGGCACACTCCCATAATCCCAGTGCTCCTGGAGCCTGGGACAGGAGGGTCACAAATTTGAGCTGAGCTGGGGCAACTTAGCAATTCAGCAAGACCCTGTCTCAAAGAAAAAAAAAATGGGCTGGGGATGTAACTCAGTGCAAAGGCCCTGAGTTTAATCCCCAGCAACAAATAACCAACCACCACCTCCAATCTAAACCATGTGCTCTATACCACGTGAACATGAACAGGTGCAGGGTGGCCAACATCAGAGGGGGCTCATGGCCCTACCGCTCTCAGGACCTCAGAGAGGATCTGCCAGTCACAGGGACTAAAGCAGCAGCCCTCTCTCTCCCATATCAATTATTTCATTCGTTCTTTTCTAATTACTATTTTTAGTAGCACGTGTTTGTGGAACACGGCAATGGCATTCACCTTGGGGAATTGGTGCGTCCGCGCACTGCATGTCAATCCGTGCGCTGCCTTCCCTCCTCCCACCCCCGCCTGCCTCAGCACTAGTCAGTACACAGCTGCCTGGCAAGTCTGTTCTATTGAGGAGTGGCCCCTTCTCCTGTCCACCAGGGGGCACTCCACCCTTCCTACTTCCTTCCCCGCCCCCTGGCGGCCTGTTCCTCTGTCAGGGAGGGAGACTCCCTCACCTTTTAGGTGACATCCAGCAGTCAGGACTGGTGTAATGACCAGAGCACACTGAGCGAGGTCGCAGCTTCAGAATGCGAGGTCCTGTGTCCCTCTAGTCTCCTGCTAACTTGGGAACTTGTACTGCCACGTGTCCTCTGCTTCCCAGAAGTAACAGACCAATGATTGCCTCTGGCAGACCCTTGGGTTGTTTAGTACTGAGGATTGAATCTGGGGCCTTCATCCAGAACATCCTGAATTTTTGTTTTGTTTTGTTTTGTTTTGTTTGTTTGTTTGTTTGTTTTTTGTAAGATAGAGTCTTGTCAAGTCGCTAAATTACCTGGTTTGGGCTCGAACTTGTGATCCTTCTGCCTCAGCCTCCCAGAGTGTTGGGAACACTGCAGTGCCACATGTCACTCCAGTGTAGTTTCTATGCCTGATGCCAGAGAGTGCCTCAAGGGAGATTGGCTCTGCCACCGGGTCTTTCCTCAAGGGCAAGTTTCACTGCAGGGGACCTCAGACCCAAGTTTGGTCTCCCAGCACTAGTCAGGGAGGCCCTTTGTGTCTGGTTCTTGGATTTTGCCTGATTTCTAATGCTTGGTCTAAACTTTGCTCTGTAACTGGATCCTTCTGAGTCAAGTTTCTCAGGTGTCAAAGCAGGAAAGAAAGGTGGCAGTGGGGCGCCAGGTGGGAGGCTGGATCTGGAACCAGGACTGAGTTTTGTATTGTAAATACCGCACCTTGATTTGTCGCCAGCTCCCAGAGTTCCGCAACAGCTTGTGACAGAACTCCTGAGCACTTAACCATTTGCTCCTGTGTGCACGGAAAGGAGGGACGCCATGCAGTGGGTGTGGGTGTTCACCACACGGGGGAACACCCTTCTCCCAATCTGGTTCCAACCTCTCGAGGAGAATCTGGAATATCTCTGCTTGTGTGTAAGCCTCCTGCCCCTACTTCTGCTGACCAGGGCACAGCGGTGGCATGGCACAAGTTGTTGGGTGTCTGGTGTAGCAGATCTGCAGGCAAAGTTGGAGGTTAGCATGTGCTGGAGTAACATGTCCATCTCCCGGAAGGACAGCTTAGGGCTAAGACTTAGGGACAGGAATGTTCCTATAAATACAGACCTGCAAGGTTGAGGTGCAGCTCCAGTGTGGAAGGGGAGAAAGACAAAGGATGATGCCTCATGAACTTCCTCTGTCAACACTGGGTAATAATCTCCCTGTCAGACACGAGCTCGGGGTCCCCTGGGGCTGTCACTGGGGGTGCAGAACAGATGCAGGTGGAGAGGAGAGGGGCACACACCAACCCTGGACTGAGAGGTGTCCTGTGTGCCACCCTGTTTCTCCGATTTTCGACCAGCCCATTTCCTTATCACTTGAGCCGCTTCAAGTCGTGGTTTCTGTCACTTTCAACTGCTGTGCTGGCACAATCACAAGAGTGACGGGACGGTCCGTGCCTCAGACTCAACTCGTATCTCAACACCTTCTAGAACATGGGCTGCACAGTAGGGGCACAGAACATGCCGCATGGAAAGAAAGAATTTACAGTATTTATTCATCACCTGTAATTTTTTTCCTTTTTAGTCTCATGAATGTTTTTCTCTTTCTCTTTATTTTTGTGTGTGTGTTTTACTGGAGATCGAACTCAGAGCCTTCACCTTGAGTGACCTCCCTAGCCCCTTTTTGTTATTTATTGAAGCCTGGGGTCTTGCTAACTCACTAAGTTGACCAAGCTGGACTTGAATTTGTGATCCGCCTACCTCTGTCCCCCAGAGCACTAGGATTACAGGCCTATACCACTGGGCCTGGCTTCATAAATGTTTTCTGAAAGAATATGTATTCAGGGGGCTGTGTAGCTCAGTGAAAGAGAGAGAGAGAGAGAGAGAGAGAGAGAGAGAGAGAGAGAGAGAGAGACTTTAGAAGAAAAGCAAAGAAAAATCTACATGTGAATTTGATGAAATGTGTTTACTCAGAAAAAAATTGATGGCTACCTAAAAGAGTTAATATTATTTAAAAGATTCCTTTCCAAAATGTATCTCCTTAGCCCCTTTTCCCCCTTTGACTATAGATGAAATAAAAGGTTAATAAAGGTTTGGTTATAACTTGCCGCTTGACACTATATTTATTTAATATAATGAGAAGATTTTTTTCTGCTTGTTTTTATGGACTGAAACACTAAGTAAAAGTAAAATATGGCAAAGAGAAAAAGCCATAGTCTTGGTAATCTGGTGTAGACTTCAAAGAGTTACCATGAACGATTTTCATCCCGTTGTTTAGAAACTAACAAAAGAATTGCTCAGGCCATAACCTACTTCATCCCCGGACATTACGACTGTGTTCTGTTTTCCCCATGAGTTGCAAAGCTCACAAAGAAGAGCTCATAGAGTGGGACATTCAGGAAGCCCACAGTTGAGCCCGCAGAGTCCCCATTCTCTTGTGTTTCTTGCCTCTGGCTTGCTGAGTGGCCATTGAAAGCAAATTCCATGTGAAATCTTAAAGCTCTGTATCGCCTTGCGTGTGCCCAGGATGACGTCACTATTGGCAATGAGGTCACAGAACTCACAAGTGCTATTTTAATGTTTCTCTAGAACCCGACAAGTAGCAAACCAGAATGCAGATAAACAAAAGAGAAAATATTACTAATAATAGTATAAGCTTTAAAATCTTGATAATATTTTGGGGAACCCCAGTAAGTCTGAAGCAAACTACATATTTTGTTTCTTTAGGATTAAAATTCTGATATTTTTTGCTAGGCAAAAACATTAGCAACTAATCAATTTTAATCTCCAAGTGTACTTCTCCTACCCTTCATTCCTTAGATTAATAAGAATTTTAAAAAGATTTATTGTAGTCAACAATCCAAACTTTGAATCAAAATAAAATGTAAAAAAGGACTACACTCGTTGCCTTTATTAAGATTCACAAACCAGAGTAGCAGAGTAAGTGTGACAGAATGAGCACTGGTGACTCTCTTACCAGGCAAGGGACAGACTTGTCAGCACTAGCTTGACAATGCCCAGTCCTGTGGGGGTGTAAGTGTGTGTGTGTGTGTGTGTGTGTGTGTGTGTGTGTGTGTGTGTGCGTGCGCGTGCCTACTCTGTCCCGAAATCTGGGCAGGCGATTCACAGACGCGTCCCACTCACTGAAAGTGGAACGTGGCCGTCAAATGTATGCACCTTCCCTTGTTAGTGTCCCTTCTTTATTTTCTCTTCGGTGAACCTTTCTGAACATCAGGTTTCTTCTTGATTAATCCTCTTGGCAATCAGTTATATTGATTAACAAAATAATGTCTAAAAGACACCTCCACAAAACAAGCAAACAACAACAAATACTGTGGTTCTTCGACGTGTTGAATTGAGGTCAGAAAATTGGATATTGATGAATTTCCAGTAAAAATGTTTTGCCTCCTTTATAATGAAAGAAATTTTATTACAGAATTAGGTGAGTGGTCAGAATGAAAAAAAGGTAACTTTAAGTTCTAAATTTTTCTTTAGACTTATTGACAATCCTGTTTTTTTTCTCTTTTCTTCTTTCCCACCCTCCCTCCTGTTCTGGTGCTGTTTCTCTCCTCTCTCTCTCTCTCTCTCTCTCTCTCTCTCTGTCTTTCTCTCGCTTGCTCTCTCTTCCTTTTCCAAGATGATCTCAGCATGGAATAAACATTCTTGCAAAACCGGCCAGGAATTTTGCCAAGTGGAGCTTGTACACGTCAGCTGTTTTCTGGAAGCTAATTGTACCACATGACAACATCTATTATTTTAATTAGCACGGAGGAAGCCTTCAAAATCTTTCCACCAGGATTTCCACCAGGTCAGGATTTCTTCCTTCAGCAGGGGCTTTGAATTTCTGATATGCTTACAAGGCAGATAGATGACTTTGACATGTCATTTAGAGCAGCAAAATAACCATTGCAGTTCCGAAGCCAGAATTCCCAGGAGTAATGCACTTTCCCCACATGCAAAGAAGACGTCAGGGGACCTTGCGGTGTTCGAATTACCCAAAGGAAACATGAACCAAACACTTCAAGTGTGGGAAGGCAGCTCTCTGGGAATGCCCTGGCATGTCCGGGGGACTCAGAGTACTTGTCATAAACTTCCCTTGTTCGACTGGTCATCTGGGGCCTGCTGTATTTCCAGGATGCCTGCATGTGTTGGAGGGCTAACTTCAGGAAGTAGCAATTCCAAGATCTGAAGATAAGTGTCACTTTGTGAAGCTGCATTGAGAATGCGTACCAGACATTCACGAGCCTGAAAATGACATGTGTGTGTATTTAAATAGTAGTAGAGTGGGGAACAGACGGCTTATTTCCTCTTTCCAGAGCTGTTCTCAACATCACTTAAGGCCTAAACATTAGAACAAGAACTGTTTATCTGAAAAGGAAACTGGTTTATGACCAGTATTGTGCCCCGTCACATGGGTAACAATGGGACTTTGGAACATAACCAAGCATGCACTTGTATGGTAGCTGTGGTAGCTGTGTGTGTCATTGGTGTGACTAATGGTGGCTAGTGGATTTGAGGGTGAGTCTTGGTGAAAGCTGGACTGTCACACCCCGGGGAGAAGGGAGTGGAAATCACAGGCCAGTCATTTGGGAACAGACACTCGGCAGGGGTCAATGGAACGACTCCGGTTAGAGGAAGGGGGCCTCCCCTTTCTTTTTCATCTGAATTTCTTAGTAGTCATTTTGGAGACATTGGTCCATGTCTGTGGGAGATGAGTCCCAGCATGGGGCCTGTCACTTGTATGCCAGGATTTCATTCCAACCAGACTTTAAGGCATCCACAACAGCATGTGTAAGCTATGAGGTGTGATCAGAAAATCCAATAGCTACTTAAAATTTAAAATATTTATTACAACAAAAGGCACATTGCTGTTCGTCCCCCTGATAATTTACCCCTTACTTAGAAAATACTTATCCCATCCTTGCTGCCACTTTCGGACGGAGTTCAGTCCTCTTTCACAAGTGTTTCAGTTGCTTTATGAATGGCTACCTCCATGTCCAGAATCCATCTAAGTTGTTGGCCATTCATGCTCGTATTGACTTTAGGGAAGAACTAGAAGTCGCACGGTGCAGATCCAGAGAATAAGGTGGAGGAGGACACACTGCAATGATTTTAGGAGCCTGCCTTCTCATTCCTTGACACTCATCAGTGCGGCTGCCGTATTTTTGATCATGTAAACATGCTCATGAAAAAGGACTTCTGGAACTTGCTTCAGAAAGGACCAAGAGTGGTTTGGATACATAGCGCAGTGGTTAGAGCACTTGCCTAGGAGGCACCAAGCCCTGACTTCAATTTCACAGCATCATGTAACCAGGTCATGGTGGTGCCTGCCTGTCATCCCAGCACTTGGGAGTTTGAGGCAGGAGGATTACTATGAGTTCAAGGCCAGCCTGGACTATGGACTACCGAGGGAGATCCTGTAAAAAGAAAGTGCTAGTGATGGGATAAGTTTGTTCAAAGTGAGGGGAGGATTTTCAGAAAGATTAATGGCAATGTGTCTTACTGCAATTTTTTATTTAAACATCCACCTGTATTTTGATAACACATTGCGTGTTATCTCTAAGGAGTACTGTCACTTTGTTTCTATTTAATGTTTTAAAACATGCCATTTTCCCTAGCTGTCCTCGGGCTCACTTCTCTGTTCCCTGGGATGGCAAGGAGTCCCTCATGAATGAAACCAACGAGGGTCAGGATGTCCTCCTTTACTCTGCGGGAGGAGCCTGGGCCGCGCTCACCCGCTAGATGGCGGAGCTTCCGGTTTTCACTCAGCGTTGTGGTTACCACCGATTGCCTGTCATGGTCCTGCAGTTCTCTCAGTCTGAGAATCCTTGCCTTGGGCACAACTCAGCCACAGGGACTTCCGCTAAGGTTGTCAGGCCCAGCAGGAAGGTCCAGATTCAAGATAAAATTTGTCTTTCTGTAGTTTTGTCATTTCACTTGACATAATGAGGCCCAAGTTCGCTGGTGTTGGAAAAAAAAAAAAAATACAGGATTTTTTGCTTTGTAAAGCCAGGCATGGTAGCACATGCCTGTAATCCCAGAATTCAGGGCAGCTGAGGCAGGATTGCAAGTCTGAGCTCAGCCCAACAATTTAGTGACTTTGTGAGACCCTGAATCAAAATCTATTTAAAAAAAGAAAAGAAAAGGAAGGAAGAAAAAAAAAAGGGTGAGTGACATTCCATTGTGTATATGCACCCTATTTTCTGTATGCATTGAATAATTGAGATGTACTTTCCATACAGTGGGTGTTGGGACTAGTGCTGCAGTGAACAGGTGGGCAGATTACTCTCTGAGATGTTGGTTTGATTTCCTTGCGATATATACTCAGCAGTTGAATTTCTCGATCTAGATCATAGTGTATGTTTAGTTTTTTGAGGAACCCCTATATATTTTCCATTGTGGCTGAACCAATTTACATTCCTATCAGTAGTTTACAAGATTCCATTCTGTCTATATCCTCACTCATATTTGATAGCCATAGACTTTTTGATAATGGCTGTTCTAATGGGTAGGCGGTGTTTATTTCCAAGTTTTGGATTGTATTTCTGTGATGATTGATGGTACTGAGCATGTTTTCATTTACCTACCAACTGTTTATATGTCTTCTTTTTAGAAATGTTTACTCAAAGTTTGGGGGGTGATGCTAGGAACCAGACCCAAGGGCTACATTCTTAGCCCTTTAAAATTTTTTATTGTAAGACTGGATTTCACTAGTCAGTAAGTTGTCCTGGTGCAGTTGAAACTTGTGATCTTACTGCCTCAGCCTCCCAGGATACTGAGTTTGCAGGTGTGTACCACCATGCCTGGCATCCCTTTGCCCATTGTAAAATCAAGGCTTTGTTTTATTTGTTATTGATTTGAGTTCTGTATATATTTTGTATTATTAGTCCAAGCAGATAGATGATTCTCAGACAGTTTGCTCCAACGGATAGGTTGTTTCTTCACTCCGTTAATATGTTTCTTTGGCTCTGCAGAAAGCTTTTAGTCTGATAAAATCCCGTGTGTTCGTTGTTGCTTTTGTTTACATGCTTTTAGGGTCTCATCCCAAAAGACCCTGCCCAACCAAATGTGCTGAAGTGTTTTCCTTTTTTTTTCAGTAGAAAGATAAACCACCCTCTACTTGTGTGTGTGTGAGTGTGTGTGTGTGTGTGTGTGTGTGTGTGTGTGTGTGTGTTGCTCCCCTGACAATTTTGGAAGATGCAGATTTAATTTATATTCAGGAAGAGGTAAATTTTATGTATGAAAAGGCTTAACTTGTTGGATTTATGTGTGTTACATGATGTTGACTGCAATGAAGGAAATCTAGTCTTTGTATTTCAAGGTAGAATAGAGAGTTTCTTCTACAGGAACAGGATGAATGAAGAAGAATCTCTAGTGTTGGGATAGGATGGAAAGGAAATGAAGGGTAGTTACAGTTGGCCTTTTGCATATTTCTTCTGTAGTCGTTGAAAACCGTAAGTAGCTAAGCTAAGTCATCATTTGTTCCTCATTTTTCTTCTTCCTTCCTTCATTCAGTCCTTCCTTCCTTCCTTCTTTCTTTCCCTCATTCCTTCCCTTCCTTCCTTCTTTTCTTTGCTTCCCTCCTTCCTCTTTTGCAGTGCTGGGGCACTTTCACACTAAGCTGCATCCCCAACTCATTTTTGATTTGTCATATTCAGACAGGATCTCACTAAGTCATACAGGTGCCCAGCCTGAGCTCCAACCTGCAGTCATCCTTCCTCAGCCTCCCGGAATGCTGGGAGCCACCAGAACCTGGTTCAGTTCTTTACCTAGTTATATTTTGTTAATTAGTAACTTCTTATGCAAAGTCAATACAGCTGGATTTTGTTGTACTAATCATAGAACTTTCAATGGATGTGGGGAAAAAACACCTGGGTCTGTAGTACAGGCTGGGCTGGCTAATAAAGCAAGCTTTATTTCTTTAGTTACTTTAAATTTGACTTCCAATGGAGGACTGAATGATTAAAAGTATGAAAAATGGTTTGACCTATGTTGAAAAGCATATTATTTTTAAAAAGTCATACATTTTTTCTACTTTTGGACAAGGCTATCCGTGAAGCTTTGGAACAACATTTTCCCTATGCTTCAGTTTTCTCAGAGGAAGAGTGAATATCCTTGAATGCAAATAGTTTCCAACTCTAAGGTTCTCAAAACCGTTTGTAAGGAAATCTGTTGCCACCTAGTGTCCATTTCCTAGAATAACTTTCTGCGCTTAGGCATTCATAGAACTGCTAAGACCACTTGGTGGCACCGTGGGCGTTCACATAAACGCGCCACAGAACTCTCAGAGGAGCCGTGGCATCTCACCTTCTAAGAGTCTGTTGGGTGTCTCACATTCTTTCCTTTCTTTTTCAGGCCAACACTTTTTTTTTTCTCTGAGAAAACACAAAATCACGACATTGTCTGAGAAACCTGACAGATTTTGGGAACTCCTGTTAAAAGTGTACATTTATGAGGAATTAAAACATCTTCAGATTTAATGACTAGTATTTTCAGGTTTAAGTAGTTCAGGAGAGTTTGTGTTTTCACTCCCTTTCTCTCTGTCCTCCACAGAACTGTAACCCAAACCAGTCTTGCCATGGAGAAAAAGGCTTAAAACATTTGCCCAAATACTAAGTGCAAATATGCACAATTCCCACATGACCCAAAAGAAGAAAGAAAAACAACTCGGGCCACACTGTTGTGTAACAGGGGTTCTTTGTGTTTAGAAAGCATGGAGGTGGGGAGGAGAACTTCTGTCTTGCACACCTAGTGTAATGGGAGAAATTTACCTCCTCCTAAGGACATTGGTCTGCAATAATGATTCATTACAAAGGAACACACAGCTTGGGTCCAGAAAATAAGGAAAGCAAGGAGAAAAAAGCCAGTGTCCCCTTGTGAGAAAGAAGATTCCTACCTTAGATTTTGTCTTAAGTAGAAATTGGCCTGCCTTTGTGCGGAGGGAGCCTGGGAGGTACTGTAGACAGTTTATAGATTTTTCTCAGAAGACAATTCTGGATCTGCCCCAGATCTGCTCCAGGATAAGGCCAAATCAATCATCAAGGTTCCAAAGTTCTATACTGTAGACCGCAGCTTTGACCATTTCAGCCTGGAAGCTTTTCAAAGTAGATTTGCCCAGGGGAGGGAGAACAATCTCAGACATCCATTTGGAAAATGTCTGAGTTGGGGGCTTCTTGGGGAGCATCCCCTGTGAAAGGTGCCCCTGCCTAGTGCTGAGTTGGGATTGTTTGCTGAAGCCATTAAATCATGCAGGACGTCTCCCCAAAATGGGCATGTGTGTTGCGACATCGTTGACCTTAAGCAAACTCTGACCGGCTAAAGGTAGCGAAATTGTGTGCTGAGTCTAGTACTGTCACAGACACTTTTTTCTTTTCCTTTATTTTTCCGAAGGGAATTACACTAGAGTTTTAAAGTTGAGACTAGTTTCTTTCGGTTTCTGATCATCTGAATGACATGACTTTGTTTACAAAGGATGAATAACAGCAAACATTAGAATTTTCTACGCAGCTATTCAAGAATGGATGATAATTAAACAGAGGCCTTCTACATTTGCACATACTAGCCATGAGCCAGAATTCTGTACATAAGAGAAGCTTCCTGACACCGACCCTGTTCGTGAATCATGTCTGTCTCTTCACATAGCTGCTGTCCTTTCCCGGTGGGCTCACACCTTTGATAAAATGTCTGATTCTCACCTGTGTGTTGTAGCACAGATGGCTTGAGGGCTGGGTCAACAAGCCTCACCAGGAACGGCGGGAAGGTGAAAGGAAAAAGCAAAGACAAAGACAGCAATTATTTCCTCTTCAGCGTCTTTCCAAAAATTGCAAAAATAAGTCAATTCAGTGCAGAAGGAAATGATGTAAGGAGAAATACAGGTAAAAATGCACATAAATAATTTTATTTCACTTCCTTCTTCTCTCGACTTCCTGTTTCCTGGGTCCCTGTAGAGGACGGATGTTAGCAGTCTGTCCACACATTTCTATACGCTCATGGGCAAATGTGTGTGTTTTGGCTGTTGCTATTTTTATAATGAACCTCACTACATGCCCTGGACTGTAGTTAACTTTTTTTAGTCTCAGACTCTACAGAATGTCCCTTTAGGCCAATTCTTTTTTTTTCCTTTAAATTACTTAATATTCCACATTCCTACTTTCAGTGTTTCTGTCAACTTGAAAACCCAAACAAGTGAGTGTGTTGTTGCCTTCACTGGCCTTTTATGTCTTACGTTGCTTTCCTAGATTACTGTAGACAGAGTGGCTTATAAACAGCAGAAATTCCCACCTCACAGCTCCGCAGGCTGCAAAGCTGAGGTCGGGCAGATGCGGGTCTGGAGAGGTGGCCATCTTTTTGCTGAACTTTCACATGGGGGAAGGAGTGAGGGAGCTCTGGGGGGTTCTTGTTTTATAAGAACACTAATTCTATTGTACGCTTATAAATTGGGCCAGTGGGTAAATTGACAGAGTCCTTATGAGCTAATCACCTACTACCAAAGGCCCTGTGTTGGAGACTTCTAATACTGTCACATTGGATTTCAATATGCAAATCTGAGAGATAAGCTAATGTTCAGTTCATAACATTTTGTCCGTAAAAAAAAGACAAGATAGCATTGGGTGCGGTGGTACACTCCTATAATCCCAAACAATTCATGGGAAGGTGGAGCAGGAGCATCCTGAGTTCATGGCCAGCCTGGCCAACTTAGGGAGACTCTGTCTCAAAATAAAATTAAAAAGGGATGGGGATATCCCAATAGTTCCCGGGTAGAGCGCTTGCTGAGTATGTGTGTTCAATCTCCTCAAAAAAGATAGTACCTATCCCAAGAAATGAGAAAAAGTTATGGCTTCACCATTGCTTTTATCTTTAATTAATTAAAGTTGAACAATTAATGTTTCATTTAACTTTTTGGGTATAGGGAGGCTTGGTTTTGATTTTTTGAGACAAGGTCTTGCTATAGGCCGGGCTGGCCTTGACTCCTTCTGTAGCTTCCAACTCACCATCTTCCTGCCTCAGCCTCCTGAATGTGGGATTACAGTCATGTGCAACCATTCACATGATTTAGTATGAGTTTTTTTTAAACAATGAGGTTATTATGGTAAAAAATTACATAACATAAAATTTGACTTTTTTTTTTTGGTAAATGCATGAATTCCAAATTCTGTAACCGTGGGCATTGGGGAATCAGTGAACGTCTGTGTCCACCACTTTTTCAGAGGCTCACCCCTTTTCTATCCCTTTCTACTCTGCCATTCATGTAAGATGAATTTTTATTTTCATACCTTGTTTGGAGTCCCCAAAGCATTTAAGATGACTTGGAAAAATTCCTGTATGAAACATGATGATGGAAGTGGGGCACACGGAAATAATGAAGAATAAGGTAAACATGGAGATGGTATTACTGGCAAAGAATGCTCCAAGAACTGGGCCCAGTGGCCAGACCTGTAATTCCAGTGCCCTTGGGAGGCTGAGGCAAGAGCATCGCAAGTGTGAGCCCACGCTGGGCAACTTTGTGACTTGCCAAGACCTTGTCTCAAAATCAAACTGAACGTGGGCTGGAGATGTTATTCATTGTGAAGGCCCTGAGTTTGCTCTTTGATGCCTGAGGCCCCAGTACCAGGTTTGTCTGTCATAGTTCCTCCACGACCCAGGAAGCCGTGAGCTCAGTTCTACCACTTTTTCAGTGGATCCAAACTTAGAATCTCTTTCTTTCCCTTTGGCACCAGCGGTATGCTGTGACCAGTCTGGAATGTGAAGTGAGGTGTGGTGAGGACCTTGGGAAGGATACAGCAGAGGCTCATTATAGTTTGGATCAAGGGCTGGAGGAATGGCTCAGTGGTTAAAGCATTTGCCTAGCAAGCGCTAAGTATCCTAGTTTGATTCCCCAGCACCACATAAGCTGGGCGTGGTGGCACACGCCTGTAATCCCAGCACTTGGGAGCTGAGACAGGAGGTTTGTCTTGATTCCAAGGCCAGCCTGGGCTCTGAAGTGAGTTCAGGACCAACCTGGACCACAGAGTGAGACCCTGTCTCAAAAAAAAAATTAATTAAAAAAAAAAGAGTTTGGATCTGAAATGTTTCCCCAAACCCTCAGGTGTTTGGATGTTGTGAATTATCTGTTTTGGGAGCTGGGGCCTGGTCAGAAGGGGCATATCACTGGGGCTTGACTTAGAAAGACAGACGTTTGCATCACCCATTCTCTCTTACCTGTTTCCTGTTTGCCCTTGCAAGAACCGCTCTTCTCCGGTGAGGCCTCTACCAGACCCTTCCCTCGTTGCTGGCCACCCTGAATGGACCGAGGCCACCTGAAACTGTGAACCAAAATGAACTTTTCCTCATTTAAGTTGTGGGTGCTGAGTGTCATGTCCCAGCAATGAATAAGTACCTAAGACCCTTATGTTCACCTCATGTCAAAAGGGAACACTGAAAACCTTAATTACTGGCTAAGTAGGCCAATAATTTTGGGTAGGAATTGCTTTTTTTTTTTAAAAGACAAGGCTGACTATAACCTGGGTCTATGGAGGCTAGACCATACTCGTAGCAATTATATGTGTCAACAATTTGTCACTCAGAATACCTTGACTAAATCATGGAGCAATTGTTTTAATTAGGAATTTTATTCAGTGAGTACTGTTACTCAACTTTTCTCCATGTAAAAACTTTACTGTAACTAGGTAAATGTCTCAGACTGGATCACAAAGGTCAGAGTCAGTAAGTGCCCTCACAACAGCAATAAAATGAGCTGAGAAAATTCAGTTCAAGCTTCTGAGGGGTCGTGTTGGGTGGGGACTTCCTTAGTCTCACACGAATGTTGTGGATTTTCTGCCCCTCAGCCCACCTGGTCGCTGGTCCCAGCTGTGACACTCAGCACTTGCATGGCCATTTATTACACCCAATGGGTTTCAGTGCAAGAGGGTATAGGCAAGAAAACCCTGGGTGAGTGGTGTGCCTGGTATCAGGTGCTGAGGATAGGAAGATTTTTGAAAAAGATCAGGCGGTTTGCATCAGAGGGCTCATGGCCTGGGGAGTGTGGCAGGCAGGACCAGGAAAAAAAGAAAAAAAAAACTGCAACACAGCTATTACTTCTTAAAAAAGAAAAGAAAAAGAAAGAAAGAAAGCCCTCCTGTGAATCTTAGAGGGAGATCTACCGGTGCTTGAGGTTCACCCAGGATTAACATTTAAACGACTTCCTGAGCCTTTGAACCTTATCTTCCATCTTACTTTCCAAGATAGCGCTGTGACTGACTTTAAACTCAATCTTTCCCTCTGCCTACAGTTTTTGCTTGTTTGGTTTTGCTTAATGACTGGGAGTTTTTTTGTTTGCCTAACATCCTTCCTCCCACCAGTGTCTAGTCTTTTCCCTATTTCTTGTTTTTATGCTGAGAAGTCTGAGATCAAGAGATTCATTAATTAAAAACAGATAGACTAGACAGATCTGGTAACATGGGCCTGTAATCCGACTACTCTGGGAGATTGAGCCAGGAGAAGCACGAGTTAGAATCCAGCCGGGGCAATTTACCGACTTAGCAAGACTGTCTCAGAATTTAAAAAAAAAAAAAAATTGTCTGGGGATGATCGCAGGAGTAGAAAAATACAAGTGAGGAAAATCAGTTCAAGGGCCTTGATGAAAACTACTGAGGGTCTGGGTGAAGAGTTAGAAAGAGAAGGTAGGGAATAGACATTGTCCTGAGATGGGGTTGAAGGTGGAATAAAAACACTTGGTAACTTGTTAATGTGAAAGAACTGAGGCGTGATAGGGCCACGAATCTGAGATTTTGTGTGTGCGTGTGTGATGCTGGTTCTGAGCTACCTCCTATTTTCTGGTTTCAGCTGTGGCACTCAGCATTTGCATGGCCATTTATTACACCTAATAGGTTTCAGTGCAAGAGGCCACCAACTTGCCCAGGCTGGGCTGAGGATAATTTTTGGTGGCATAAAAGAGGCAAATGGACAGAATAACAAATATTTGAAAAAGAAGGAGAAAAAGATCATCATAGTGGTGGAAGCAGGAAGCCATGAAGAGAACCCGTGAAGACTGGCCTCTTGGAAGGAGAAAAGGCCCAGAACCTGAGGAATTCTACTTTGTTGTTGACCAAAGTTCTACGAGTGTTTGGGTCGTACCTTGTCATATGTGAGGATAGAGGTAGAATAAGGGCTGACTGTCAGTTCTTCTGCTTGAGAAGTTGCCGTTGCCAGTGGCACTAAAGGTAATCTGTTGTGCCATCTCTGGGCCTCCATCTTGATTTCTGTCAGTCCGGAGTCAGCATGGAGCTGGGACATTGCTTACATCAGCCACTGAGTTAGTTTTTTGTTTCTGGAGCATAATTCCTCACACTCACAACTATTGGAAGCTCGTGGTTTCAGGAGTTCTCAGTCCATTCATGATTGGCCAGCAGTCGTGGAAGTGTCAGGCAGAGGGTCACGCTGGAGAAAAACTGAATGTCATCACAACAGGAAGCAGAGCAGCCAAAGGTGAAGCTAGCAAGGGAGTTATATATTTCCAGGCTGTGCCTTAATGATCTGTCCCAGGATTCTCCTCTTATGGACATCCCCCATCTCTTAACAGCACAGGAAATCAACGGATAACCGCTATGATTGAATCACCTTTCAGAGATGAGGCTGTGGGGGGACATTCCATATCCAGACTCTAACATCTTTATTGTTGACGATGGGAGGGCACTGGAATGTTGGTACCTGACCCCTCAGAAGTTGGGAAACACATGAGATAGACTCTTTGCATCTTGGGGAGGTAATAACATGTTGACCTTAACTTAAACCAGTTTTTCAATTCTTGTTGCTGGATTTCATTTCCCCTATGGGTTTTCTTGGCTGCATGTCAGTTTTTTTTATGTCAAAAATCTCTATTGTGTTTAGAGAGGTGTTGAATAGACATATTATGCAACTTCATACTGGAAAACATTTCGAATTTTTCTAATGACTTCCTCCCCAAGAAAATTTTAGAAGCTTGAAAGAATTGTAAGAATTTTCACCATCTCCGTCAGATATAAATACACATGCTAACCTGTCCAGATGTTTTTTCCGTAGTTTATTTAGTTTTTTATCTTAAAATGAGTGGTATGGTAGTTATGAATACCATGTTGTTAAAGATGAGTTGTTTCATTTGCACAGCCCCTTGTGAGAAGTGTTTGGTACCAAAGGACATGGCGTCAGTTTCAACTCTAAGTGACACTGAGATGTGGAAGAGTTAGGGAAGAATGACACTGGCTCTGTGTCCCAGAAGGATCCATTCCTAAATCCTGGATTATGTAGCAGGATGAAAGCACTTGTTGTAGATTAGAGAGATCATAGTGGCCAAATGATCTGGAAATAGCAATAACATGAGAGGAAATTCACCACAAACCCCGACCCAGTCAAACTCATATTCTGCCCTAGAGACGATGTGCTGGCAAAGGAATTAAGGTAGCCCTGAAATAAACTTTCAGGATTTAGTGTTTACATTTCCCCTTTGTGAATAGCATTTTAATTTTTATTTCTTCTGAAAGATAATATCTGTCTGATGACTCCTCCTCTCTTAAAAATCAAATGCTAATCAGCAGTGTAATTGAGACCTTTCCTGTTTGGCTTATAAATGAAAGTGCTCCATTATATACATTTAGTTTGGTTTTCTTTCAGATCAGAATCTCTGTTGTGAAATACGGTGGCAACTACACAACAGCTACTGGCTGTGTCTACTCAATTATCTGCGAACAAGTTGTGTTTATTCTTACTTGATAATAATTTCTTTGAGAGCAGGCACACTAGCTTTTCACCCATCCATCCATCCATCCATCCATCATCCTTTGTTGAACGTTTGAGCACCTGTGTGTTCCAGGCCCTGTGATGGGATTAAGGATGAATGGGACGTAGTCCTTGTCCCTGTGGAGCTCATCATTCAGGAAGTTCCTTATTTCATCAGTTTTCTCATCTATCAAGCGAGCATGGTCCTACCTTGCTTACACATATAACTGTGAAAACAGAACATGCAAATATGAAGCATACGAAGCATGACTGCTGGGTATACAGTAATGTCCAATCATTTTTAAATATCTTAACAGGATACAGATTTTTTCCTGTTACTCTTCAGTGTCGAGTCCATCCAGTCTTCCTGGTCTACTTCTCAGCTGCCTTGGTCTCCTTCTTTCTTCAGCTTGACTTGGTGCGTTGGTTCTACCCAGCCTGGGTGCTGACGTATTTCTTTCCTCCCATCTTTTCCCCTTCACAATTTTTTTTTCTGAATAGCTGATCCTGCCTCAGGGGTCCTTGTTTTTGGTTGGTTTGTGTGGTTAGATGCTTTGAATGAACTCAGGGAGAGGAGTGCTGATGCTCGGAGCCCCTCCCTCCCTCCAATCTGTGCCAAATACCCTGCAACTTGCTTTATTGAAACTCTTTCTTGCCATCGGGTTCTTTGTTCCTACGTACCCAGGGTTTTAGCTCCAGTGTTTACCTACTGTCTGCCTGTCAGTCCTCCCGGAGTCTCAGCCTTGTCATAAGCTACAGGCAACAGTTTGCCAGTACTTTGTGATTAATCTTGCCCTGCACTCACAGAGTGAGCCCATTCAAGTCCACGTATATTTTAGCAGAGAATGTTTACTCTAGCATCCTTAAGAGGCAGAAGGTCACAGAGAGTATTTTTAAAATTTTTTATTCATTAAAAAATCTTTATGTTAAAACTTCTTCCATAGTGCCTTGGGAAGAATTAAATAAAAACATAAATGTGCTCACAAGTGTCCTTTTGATTTAACCTTAAAATTTAAAAACTAATTCCTAAAAAATATTTTCCTTTCCTATATATTCCAAATGTACGGTTCCCACATGCATAATGACACCATCAGGGATCCCAGCTAAGATGGTCCAATCTTCGGTTTCCTAGTCCTTTTAATCTGTCCATAGGAAAAAATGCTAACAACCCCACCTTTCTCACATTTTTTTTTGGATTATTAAGTCAATAATATCCTGAAAGTACTTTGCTACCAGAGGAGCTATGCCTGAAATATTCTTTCCCCAACTCCTTGGTAAATTTTAACCCAATTTTATGATTTCCATTAGCTAGGTATGATGGTGGCACACGTCTGTAATCCAGCATTCTGGGTGGTAGAGGTAGGAGGACCGCAAATTTCAGCATACCTTGAACAACTCAGTGACTTAGTGAGACCTTGTTTCAAAACAAAAAATGTAGAGGGCTGGGATGTAGTTTAATGTGAAGGCCCGGAGTTCAATCTCTAATACCACAAAACAAACAAAAGAACAAACAAATACATTAAAAACTTGAAATATTACCTCTGTGGAGCTATTTTTTCCAGTTATCAAAGTTATTGGCTGAAAGATGGACAAAGGCTTGACGCTTCCGGAGGTAGGTCCAATACTGGTAGAATATAAAAAGAGTGTAGCCACTTGGTGGAATGCTGGTGGCCACCAGCATTTCCTTCACTAGCTGGGCACCTTCCCCGTCCCCAGCACATGTGGACACAGAGCAGGCTTCATGTCCTTCCCTTCTTTCTTATCCTGGTTCTCATCAGTGCTTTCCGGAAAGAGAGCAAGATTTGGAGTCAGACAAGCCAAGGTTTTCATCTCGATCCTGCGGCCAGTCTAACTTACTCGACCTTGGGCAGCTCACCTGACCTCCACAAGTTGTGGTGCTTCTTCGATAAAAAGAGAAGGCAGAATCTAGAATCTGCCCTGCAGGTGGTCACAGGGGCAGGTGCTGTGGAGTCTTCGCAGGCTGTGGGTGCTTACTGAGTGGGGCTACTGTTGCTACAAGTGCCATCACCACCGCCTTCCTTGGTTGGGAGGGAGAGGGCTCTGTGTATTGATTGTGCTGATGGGGGGTTCTCTCTCATGATATTTTAGACACACTTGCTCTGCTGACTTGGGTCACTCTGTGTGGACATAAAGGGAAGGGGTGGTAAATATGGAAGATAAGGAGTGACCGAGCTGGGGGGAGGGAGAGGGAAAAGGATTCACTGTGAAGACAAGTGACATTTGACCTTTCTTTTTAACATTTGTCCTTAATTTGGGGGTCTATCTTTAAAACTTAAAAAAATTTTATATTGATTTGCTACAAAATAAAACTAGCCCTCAAGAAGTCTTTACAAGTCATGCTCTTTGTGCTGGAGGAAGGGCAGGTAGCAGAGCCTACACAGAGACTTTCTGAACTGGAGGAGGAAGCAGGAGGGCTGTCCGGTGAAGCCATGGCAGGCCAAGGATACTCTTTGCAGTAGAATTCTTTAGAGGGTCAGAGTCGCTAGAAAACATATGTGTAATTATGCCTGGGGATTTGTTATGCTTACAGAGTCAGAGAAGGGAGAACCCATAATGGCTGCCGGGGGAATCAGAGGCAGAAGGGCTCACAATGGCTGTCTGTCCTTTGGAGAATGAGAGGATGTGGTAGCTGCTCATGCAAAGAAGACGGAATCTGCAGGACAAGAGGGATCAAAGATGGAGCATCCGTCCAAGAACCCCTGACCTCAGACTGGTGCTTCGCTTTTGACGTCTTTTGTGCTGTTAGCTGCACAGAAGACAGGAAGCTGGGAGAGTGAAGGGAGGAGCTACTGAGTGAGATGTGTTCTTCCGGTCATGCTGCAGTGAGCTGACCCTTATGACCAGGTGCTCCTCCTGGCAGCACAAGGAGAAGTCCCGGGGGACTAACCCCTAGGAGCGAATCACCTTCCAAACACAGGAGACTCTGGGGGGCATTTTAGATCCAAACTGTAAGAGTGAACTTTTTGTCCTTACCGAGCTGTGAACCAGGCCCTAGATTTATGATCTAGAGATAGATAAGGAGAAAGGCTCTGTCTGTGGCTCCCAACTGGTAAGAGGTTGAATTTTCCAAGCAGACTTTTCAGATAGGACTGAAATAAAATAAATTAACCATCCCACTTAGTTTCAGATCCCGAAGGAATTTGAAAAGGGCGTAGCAGTTAAGCAACAGTGAAAGTTCCACCTGCGGAATAACCCAAGTAATGCAAAGTTTGCTCAAGTTCTGAATGTGATCCAGGCCTTTTCGGGAAACATCTATTGCATTTCTCAACACTGGGACGACTGACAGGAAAAAAAAGGGGGGAAAACTCCTAGCAAGGAAGAACCAGTTTATGAAAGGAAGGACAGAAAACGTTTCCATCCTGAGACGTGGCAAAGGCGTTTTGTGCCGACGATCCGCAGTGCCTCACGATGTCTGTTGGGAATCGATTCATTCATTTTTCTGTGGATATTTAATCTTTATCCACATCCAGTTATCCAATGGTGCATTAAAAATCGGCAACGGGGAGTGGTGTGAGAGACTCTTCGTGGTGAATTAATTGGCCGGAAGCTAGAAGCCAACCCCCGTGGCAGTGGCTGGGTTGCAGGCCAGGCTTCTGGGCAGATGTTTTGGTCTCAGGAGAGAATGAAGGAAAAAGCCAAAATGTGCGTGCGAGGCCTGGAAAAGCTCCCGCAGCCCGCGGTCCATCCTGCTTTCTAAGGCACCTTGAAAAGCCACGCTTGAAGAAGTCCTAACACGTCTGTTGATTAAAAGGTGGTGTGTAAGCAGCGCGTGGCTATAATCACAGCATTTTGGGAGGCTGAGGCAGGAGGATCACAAGATGGAGTGAAGACTGGGCAATTTAATGAGATAAAATTTAAAAAAAATAAAAATTTAAAATCTTGTGATATAGCTCAAGGCAAAAGCTCTGGGTTCGAACAGTAGTATCTGAAAAAAAAAAAAGTGACTGAGTATTGAATGACTTTATTTTAACCTAGGGAATTGTACAGACTCGGTTTATATTCTTTTATAGCTTGATTTCTTCCGTGAAGAAAGGAATGGTCGCAGGGTCTGACTGCACATGTGCCAGGGGACGCACACCGAGGGTTTTGGATGCCTCACGGACCTTAGAAACCACGAGACATGGCGGGGAGAGGAACTAGGAGGTCACACAGCCCCCTTGTAGCGAGAAATCAGAGGGAGCCAGTAGCTGGCCCAGGCTAAACTGGACCTGCTGGCTCTGACTTCCTGTCCTCTTCCCGCCCACCGCAAGGCCTCAGTGATGCCGCCTCCCTCCAGGTGCGGAGGTGGTGAGTTAATAAGGGAAACTCAAGTCTTTCTTTTTTTTCAGGTGGTACTGATGATTGAACTAAGGACCTTCAGACTGAGCTGTATCCTCCGGCCACTTTTTATTTTTGATTTCTAAGTGGAGTCTCACTGAGGCAAATTGCCAATGTTGGGCCTGAACTTGCACCCCCCTTCCCTCCTCAACCTCTTGGAATGCTGGGATTACAGGTCTACGCCGTGGGCGTGGTGAGCTTTATTTATTTATTTATTTTTGGGAACTGAACCTTGGCCATATCAGAGGTAGATATAAAAAGAGATTTAACATGGTGAGGTTCGGGAAAGCTACCCGGGAGGCGGAAACCGTGCACCATGCCCAGCATACAGAAGGCGATCCAGGGGCCCTTTGCTGTGGTTCAAGACCAGACAGGAATTGGCTTATGGGAAAATCTGTCCACTGAGCCTTGTGGGACAAGGACTCGACCAGAAGCAGGAGACGACAGTTTCATCCGGAGGCCGGTAAGCCGTAGGCAGAGTCTTCTGTTGTAGCAAGATGTTTCCTGAGGAGAGGGCATGCTTTCTAGGGAGCCGGGGACAAGGCAAGCTTCCTCAGGGTCACGGCGCCAGAGCAATCCAGTAATGACTGTGGACTCTGATGTCAGAAGGGCCTCGGGCCCTGTGGGTCTGATAGTCTAGCTCCCATAACGCTGAAATGCTGAGGCTGCATGTCGAGTGATGGTGCCTTTCAAGAGGGCCTTGAACTACAGCTTCTGAGTAGAAAGACGAAATAATCCATCGTGAAAGCCAAGAGAAGCAGATAAGAAGCCGATTTCAGGCATTTGGCTAGGTAAGTGAACTGCAAACCCACGGGAGGAATTTACACCTGGGAGGGAAGTAGAAGCCTAGTCTTCTGAAAGGACTCCAGCTCTCCTCCTCCTCCTCCGGCTCCTCCTCCTCCTCCTCCTTCTCCTTCTCCTTCTTCTAGCAGTATACTATGTCTATTCCCATATTAGCAACTGAGCAGACAAAGGTGATCGGGGTGGGAGGGGTGGGGGAGTGGTGGGACACATTCGTGTGGCACAAGCCACTGCAATCATCAGCTCCCTGTCCCGTCCCCCCTGCCTGGCACCATCAGTACAAAAGCACAACCAAGTAAGACGCAACAAAGGGAAATGAAATCCCGCGTGAGACAATTCATGATTCATCCGTGTAGGGATTAAATGTGGCCCAGGCCGGTCACTTGAAGCAGTGCCCTCTGAGTAGCCGTCACCCAGAGGGTGTCGCCATTTTTAAGCTGACCCAGACGGCTGCTGAATTGAAGAAGGTACTTAATCTGGGCTTTGGCATTGGAGCTCTAATTATGGGGTGTAATTCCTTGTGGATGTCAGGCATGCCTGAGGCCAGAGCAGCAAAGGTCCAGGTCAGGCCCCTGGGCCCCCGGCTCAGGCCTCGGGGAGCTCGGTGACCAAAGCAATCTGCCCCACACGTGTCTGTCTGCTCTGTTTCATTCTGGAAGGCAGCTAGGTTTGTATGCGCAATTCTTAAATAGTTTCCATGAGATGGAATTCATGTCTGTGTATCTGATGCCATCTGTACCTGGGTCTTCAGCTGTAGCTTGGGTTTAACATTTTGGGGATGTTGAGGTGAATGGACAGATGGGGGACGGGATAGGGATTTCATGATCCTCCCTTCTCCTTCCTTTCTTCCTCTTTCCACTCCTCCTCTTCCTTCTCCTCGTGGTGCTGGAATTGAACACGAGGCCTTCCTACTGAGCTGCATGCCCAGTTCTTTCTGTTTTTATTTAGAGACGCGTCTCATTAAGTCCCTCAGTGGCCCAGGCTGTGCTGTACTGTTGTGCTTCAGCCTCCCGGAGTGCTGATAGAGGTGTGTGCTACCACACCCAGCTGGACAGCTAACTTATGAAATATTTGGATATAGCCAGATTTTAAAAAAACATATTTTAAAAATGTATGTTAATTTGCTAAGATTATTTCAGAGGAGATTTTTAAAAAATATGCTTACTTTATAATTATCTCCTAGTATCTCAGTCATAAAATATAGAGTTTAAGGAGAAAATTAAAAAAATTAAAAATTAATTAAAATAACAAGTAATATTTGCTGAATACTTATGATGTGCAGAATACTATTAACTTATTTAATACTAACAATAATTCCAGAAATTAAAGAGAATTTTGCTCCCATTTTTAGAGTTAAGAAGTTGTTAGGATCTTGGTGACCGAGGTGAGATAATTACAGGAAGTGGATTCCTGCTGAAGTTTACCTGGTACTTTAGGTCAGTTCCTTTCCTCCTCTCAACAAAGCTAGATACCCCATGACATCTGTGGTGGTTAATTTGTATGTGTGATAATTATATGTATCAGTGTGGCTCAGCGAGTATACCCAGATACTTGGTCGAACACTATTCCAGATGTTTCTGTGAAGGTATGTTTTATGTGTGATTAACATTTAATTTATTAGACTTTGAATAAAACCAATTGTGCTCCATAATGCAGACAGCCCCCATCCAATCCATTGAAGGTCTTGAAAGAAAGAAGACTAACCTTAGCCAGGTTGGTGGTGACACAGGCCTGTAATGCCTGGGAGGCTGAGATAGGAGGATCACAAGTTCAACCCCAGCGTAGGTAATTTAGCAATGTAGCAAGACCCAATTCAAAATAAAAACTAAAAATGAGCTAGGGTTGTAGCTCAAAGTGAAGGCCCTGGGTTGGAGACCCAGTACTAAAAAAGAAAACACAAAAAAAGAAAAGAAAAGAAGAAAAAGAGAGATTGATCTCCCATTTCCCATCCCCTACCTCCTGAAGAGGGGGGAATTCTGGGAATAGGCAGCCTTTGCAGGCAACTGCAGTTCTTCCCTGGGCCTTCGGCCTCCCCAGCTATGTGAGCGAATCCCCCTCCCACCTCTGTGTCCTGTTGATTCTGTTTTTCTGGAGAACTTTAATACAATAACTTATAATTTCTATTTTGTAAAATTTGACTTGATGTCTTAAAATTGAGTGGTTAATGTGTCTGCTTCTTTTCATCCCCTTCAACTGCAGGAAAGAGCTACCTCTTATACACTGGGAGAGAATAAGGTCACAGGAGCTCAAGAAATCCAGCCAAGTGCATAGCCAGTGGTTACATGGTGGACAGATTAGGAAAATGTGTTAGTGTCTAAGTGAAATAAAATGGACCAGTAGACTGGAGTAAGACCACCAGAAGGCAAAGTGTTATGATAGTTGCTGACTTCGCTTTAGTTAAAGTTTTGAATTGGAAGATATTTTTAAAAATCTAGAACTGTGTAAGTAGGAATTTTTGGTTTGTTTGCTTAATTTATTGTTGTTGTTGTAGCGTGCAATTCTTGTATATTCTTCTGAATCTGCTGGTAACAGCCTGGCGCCAGTGTCTCTGAGCTGGGTAAGTGAAAATCTCCCTTTTGAACATGTACTCAATATGATACCCGGCCTAGTCCGCCCTGTGCACGAACCTGACTGTGTGTCTAGGATGTGTTCTTTTAAATTCTTCTAGTGTCTCCACAGTGATTTTACTTCAATATCAGAACTCAGAGCTAAGGATGTAACAACTCAAGGCTCAAAATGTAGCTCAACAGTATTGATTTGTCTGATTATTATTTCAATTTGAATTTCTCTAAATACTGATGAGTTTGGTTTCTTCTGTGAGTTGCTTGTTCATAAATTAAATGTGTCTTCTTTTTGTATTTAATAGATTTATTGTCTATTCTAGATGTTAGCTCCTTGTACATTTCACAAATAGCTCATACTTCTCTTCAACATAAATGCTTACTTTATTGACAATGCCATTTGTACAGGAGACATCTTTACGCTTGCTTTCACCAAATTAATCAAATTTTCTTTTCTGGTGTATACTGTTAGGATGTTTTACTCAAGAAGTCTTTCCCTTGCTAATAAAGATTTTTTTTTTCTACACTAGCTTTCTCTAAAGTATTTCATCTTAGCTTTCATATTTTTGGTCTTTAATCCACTGAAGTACCATGTTGCATGAGGTGTAAGGTCAGAATGACTTTGCTCCCACTGATATCTGCTATGACCATTCTTGTCCTCATGGATTTGTGCCGTTTTATCAAATAAAAGACTCCCAAGTGCACAATGATCTACTTCTGAGTTATTTCGACACACTGTTCCACGTTCTCTTCTTTCAATATAGTCTGATTTCTTAGACTGGAATATATATTAATACCTGGCAGTTTTCTTTGTTCTTCTATTCAATGTTGCTTTAGCTACTAGAGGGCATTTAAAAATACTTTCAGTGTAGAATTACTTTAATGAGTTCCTAATAAAGATCTGGTTGAAACTTTCACTGGCACAATTTTGAAACTGTAGATTAATTTAATGAGAACTAAAAACTTTAAGTTGTCTCATCCAAAGACTGTGGAGTTCAATATGATTTATTAAGAACTTTTTAATTGTCTTCTCAGAGAATCTTACATGTCTTCCCTTTGGGAAATAATACCTCGCAACCAAATGGTAATTTCTTTCTGAGAATTCCAGGATTTTTTGGATGTTAGTGTTTCTATTTTTGTTCTCTTTATCTTTTAGTTTTTCTTTAATATTTTCAGTCCATTTAACCTTTTCTAGTACTTTCTAGGAGAGAAATTGATCTTCCAGATTATTGAGCTCTCTACTAGTAGCCTCCTCTGCTTTAGTCTAACTTCTTGCATTTTAGTTTAAGTATCTTGTTTCTTCAACTGGTAGGGCTTCCATTTTTCTGGTTTACATTACTAATATCCTCCTATAAGCCAGTAAAACACTTATTATGCTTATTAGTTATGTAGGTGATTAGTTAATATTTCCTTGGGGGTTGTCCCAAAGCAGATTACTAGGAAGATTCCAGAGTTTAGGAAGTTCTCAAGTGAGCAGCTAATTTTAATGAGACACAGGTATGCAAGACAAGGGCAGATAATTTGGTATGTTAGTGCTGCTGCATTGATAAGGCAGAATCTTCCTGGGGATGATGACAGGTGAGCCAAGAAGGAACTGAGAGACAGAGGAGTGCTGAGTAGACCCGGGAGAAGGCATGGCAGGCGGAAGTGGCCCAAGTACAGACACGTGTGGAGGTTAAGCTGGCTTGGTTATCTTGAAACATGGAGGGACAAAGACAGAACAGAGAGCTGGAGAGGCCCACGTTACACAGGTGTTTGTGTGGAGTTGTTTGTATTTTATCCTGAATTGGATTCCATGAGTTTCAATGTGAGGATTAAAATGATATCATTTGCTCCCCCTGCAATATTTTTATTATGTTAGTTTAAGGCACACAACAAAATTAGGAGTTTTACCATGAGTACTTGTATATCCACTGTCATGGTTCATGACAAAGGACGAAGACATGGATTGTTCCAAGTCTGACTGGGGGACTAAGAGAGGTCTGCAGGCGTCTGCACAGGCTCTACCTGAAGGGGAGGGTGGTTCGGCCATGCAACACTGAGCACCAACAAGTCTCTCGCTGTATTTATTGAGGAGAAGAAGATGCGCAGTGAGGGGAAAAACACTCTGGGTACAGAATCATTTACAGAGAATTTCTAAAAGCAGGCCTGAAATTTACGTAAGGACTAATTAAAGTTACTGATGTCTCAGTTACTTTCTTGTTGCTGTGACTCAATACCTGATATCCACCATTTAGGGAGGAAAGGTTTATTGTAGCTCACAGTTTCCGAAAGTCTCATTCATACTCTTCTATTTATCAGTAATTTGTTCCTTTCACTGGGAGTAGTTTAAGTACACCACAGTTGATCTGTTCTGTGGATGGACATTTGGGCTATGTGCAATTATGAATGAATCTGTGAAGGGCGATCTCAAATGCCTCCTGTTGTGAAATACACTTTCGTTTCCCTTGGGTAAGTAGTTGGGAGAGGAGAAAGTATCTATTTACTGAAGTGCTCAGTTCATACCATTTTCATTGGATTTTTGAAAACAATTTTAATTCAATTTGGACAGGATTGTAAGGAGACAGGAGGAAGAGCCCAAAGTGGCCTGGTGCAGTGGGACACACCTGTGGCTGCAGCACTTGGTGGCTTAAGCTGGAGTATGGTAAAATTGAGTCCTGCCTAGGTAGCTTTGTGATTCAGTGAGAACCTGTCTTGAAAAAAAAAAATGTGGGGACAGGCCTTAGTACCACAAAACAAATGAATAAACAAAAACTAATCAGACCCTACAGCCAGCGACCAAGAGATCAGGATATTGTCATTGTCATAGCCAATAGCCAGACCCTCTGTGTAAGTTTTAGCCAGAACTTCTAAAATATTTGTGCAATTTTGGTTGCTTGTGAAGCTGGTATCCGACTTGGACTGGGCTGACCAGTTTCAGCTATGTACTTCAGAGGTATGGAAGGAATTTCACACCCAAGGTCTATTTGCAGGAACGAGCCCTTCATTTCAGAGAAGGGAGGTAAACAGTAAGTCACACAGAGAAATAAGGAGGCCAGCCTCTGCCTGTTCCCCAGTGAGTGGTGAGGGAATGAAATAAAGCTGAATTCTTTTTTTTTATTTTTAAAAAAATCATAAACCTTATTTTAAAATTTTTAATTGTAAAATGAAAACAGGTCTACACCGCCCCCCCCCCCACCCAATTTTCACAGCTTTGAATTGTTTTTAAGTTAAACACTTTTGATAACCAGCGCTCACTCAGGCCTAAAGGTATAGATTTGTACACCACCCTACAAGTCCCTCCAGGAGACCTGCTCCTGTCACCCCTATCCTCTCAAGAACTGACTGTGATTGTCCCTTATGGCTCCATCCCAGGAGTGTGCACTGGCAGACAGTCTGCTTGATTTTGCCCATTCAAAATGTTGTCTTTTATGTCTCTGTTACTCCATAGGCCAGTCTTCCTTGTTTGTCTTGCAATTTATCTATTGAAGAATCTGGTCCATTAACACAACGTATCCTGCAGGCCTGGATTATCTATCTATCTATCTATCTATCTATCTATCTATCTATCTATCTATGTTCCCTGAGACAGCATCTTGCTCTGTAGGCCAGGCTAGCCTTGAACTCACTGCAGTCCTACTGTCAGCCTCCTGAGTGCTGGGATTACAGGCCTACACCACCATGCCTGGCTCATGTGGTGCTGGAGACTGGAACTCAGGGTCTTTGGCTTGCTAGGCAAGCGCTCTAACTGCTGTGCGATTCCTCCAGGGCTTTGTCATGAAACTCAACACACTTTATTTTATATGGTTCCTGAAAATTGGCAGTTGACCCAGGGTCAACTCAGGTCTGATTCCCTTGGTCTCTAAGGCGATTGTCTGTCCTTGTCTGACACGAGGAGGTGTCGATCCTTGTTGCCCGCATTCATGAACACGTCATGGTGGCAAAGGACAAGGTGCCAGTTCTATCATTTGGTTTTCAGTTGTTAACTATTTTTATAAGGAAGATTCTTCTTGCACGCATTTAATTACCAAGTAGTTTAATAAGTAAAGCAAGATAAATATTTGTTTCTAGCCCTTTATTTTTTTAGACAATCAGTTGGAACCAAAACATTCTCAGAAGGTGAGTAAGTGTATATATATATGTGTATGTGTGTGTGTGTGTGTGTGTGTGTGTGTGTGTGTGTTTTAAGGTTTAGGTATTTAAAATTTATATAGAGAGTTTTATGAAGAGAGAAGGAGGAAAACAAGGCAACTGGTTGCTGCTCACCTTGTAACATGGTACAGTTTATTACATTGCTGTATGAACATTTTGTTGGCTTCTGTATTTCTTGCTTCAGAGTATAATTTTACAAGGTAAAGGAAAGTCAGACATCAGTTACACAATTAACAGTGACGATGTGAGGATCCATAGTTGACTAGTTTCATGTAATTTAGCTTTATTTCTTTCATTTAGGAAGTAGCATGACTTCATTATGATCAAGTGAAAGAGAAGTAACGCAGCTCCAAGAAAACCACTGTCCTTTGGTGGCCACGTGCTTTGGGTCATGAACTCCTGGCTCTCACCTGAGCTCCGTGGCTCTGAGGTCTCATCCAGGTTGGTGTCTCCTTGGCACCCCAGTGGTCCACTTTTTCTTCTTTTTGTTTTTTTTTAAGAGGGTAATTTTATTTTGAAAACTAGGACAGAGAGGTTAAATCTCCCACTAACTAGAAGGGGCTCCAAAGGAGATTGCCCACCAGCCCCATTTTTTTTGGTTTTGATTGTGAGGCAGGGTCTCACTATATCACTAAATTGCACAGGCTGGCCTTCACTTTGCAGTCCTCCTGCCTCAGCCTCCGAGAGTGCTGGGGCTTGCAGGCCTGTGCCACCAGGCCCCGTATCATCGTCGTCATCATCACCATCATCTTCATCTTGTCCTCCTCCTTCTTTTATGCCCTCCACTGTTGAAGAATTAAATCACAGATGAAGAGGCAAGATGTGGAGGTAGCATCGGTGTTCATGTAGTAACAAAGGACAGGAGCAAAAGCTCCTACTGTCTGGGGGGGCGGTCTTGAACGGGGTGCCCATATCCACTTCATTAGAGGAGCCACATGCAGATAGAGGATGAACTGAATGAAGGGTGACTTGCCAAGCCTCAGGAAGGTCAGGAACATTCCCTAAGCCTGGGGCTTGTTCGGAGAAGTCCTCTCCTGAGACCAGCCAAAGGGGTCTATAGAGATTTAGCATAATTGCAATAATAACAACGGGGTGTTAGGGAATCTGCGGCGGTGTCCAACCCGGTTTCCAGCTCCACCTCTCAGATGTTTTCTGTTCCCTTGGTCATGGCGCTGTCCAGCAGCGACTTGCATAATTGCTAGCTTTTCAGGTAAGGGAATTAAAAGATGTATTTTCCAAACTCCTGTCTAACCCACATCTCTAAGAAGAAAAACCCAACTAGATCTATTCTTAGTAACATTAGGCAGTACTTTCTAAAAATAATCTGTGGCGAAAAAAGTAAGCTGTGACTTGTGTTTCAAAGTTCAACGCTGAAGTTCTTTGCCATTTAAGAGCTGAAATGATCCTTGTCTCTACTTTTGTCCTTGTTTTGATGACATCCTGATTATTTTCTAAGTGATGTCTTCAACTGAATGAAGTTAAAGTATAAATATGTGAGCATAATTGTCATTTAAGGTAGAGGAATAGCTAATGTTGCATTGTAAACTCATGGCTTCTTTTGGACTGCTGACTAGGAGGTATTTTGTAAGGCTGTTTTTTATTGCATAGCTTCTGAACCCACTGTATGATTTGTAGCTAAAGCTGTCATCCATGAGTAGATGGCACACCCAACTGAGGCAGCAACCGGTGCCCACTCTGTGCTACCTGAGGAGGAAAATGTTGCCACCTTTGAGGTACTGTACAGTTGCAAGAGTGCTACCAAAGTCCGGGTTGTGGACCAGTGCCAGGCTGCAGATGGTGTCCTACAAAGGTCATAACTAAGGACAACACTTGAGGGTAAACTTTTAAGAAAGATGATAACAATTGAACAGAGTAATTTTATCTGTGCTCATTTTATCCTGTTAGCAGTCTATGTCTATTGTATTTAAAAGAAGTATTGGTCGGAGACGGATAGGAAGTTAAAAGTATATTTGGTTCTATAGCATTGATAGTGTGAGAAGCACTGGCTAAAAGCATAGGCACGTAGGTACAGGTCGGATTACAGGTAATTGGAAACCAATCAAAAACCCATAAGTACCTAACTCATCAGTAGGTTTCTTGCCAGTAAGATTAATTTTCATGTACATATTTTTAATGTCATAAGAAGTAGTTTGATAGTTGAGCTGTATTTTCTGTATCACAAATCTACTCCTTACTTGCTTTTAGATGAAGTAAATGACATCTCATGTTTTAAAGTGAGGTTGACAGCTATTAGTCATATATTCCAAATTATGAAGTAGAGAGGATCTTGGATGTTTCCATAACAAACAAAATGGGATGTGTTGAGCTCATGAATATTCCAATTATGCTGATCTGATTGTTACCTGGATACACGTACTGAAAGCTCACACTGAACCCCTTAAATTTGTACAATTATTATTTGTCAACTAAAAATTAGGAACATAAAGTTACAACTATTATTTGGGCCCAGTGACACATCCCTTAATCCCCAGATCTCTGGGAAGATAAGGCAGTTGGAGCCCAGTGGGACAACCTAGGAACTTGCCAAGATCCTGTCTTGAAATCAAAACTAACAAATAGGCTGAGGATGTACCTCAATGAGAAGGCCCTGGGCCGGATCCTCAGTTCTGAAAAAGAAAGAAAGAAAGAAAGAAAGAAAGAAAGAAAGAAAGAAATGAAGGAAGGAGACTAGGGATATAATTCAGTGCAAAAGTCCTGAATTCAATTCTCAGTACAAAATACAACTACTACTACTAATAATAATCAATTATTGTTATTCCACAAGAGGAGTTAAAAGCATTTAATAACCTGACCAGGGAGCCACAAGCAGGTGACTCTCAAACTTTTTAATGATGCTTATTGTAAAAGAAATACAATGTATATATTTTGCAAGCAAATACATATATGTATATGTATATATATATATATGAAACATGAAAATTCAAAATATTTAGCTTTACTCTGAGTGATATAATGTAATACTTTACTTTCTTCTATTTTATTTCCTTAAAAATAAATTGGTGTTAATTCACTAATGTGATTTCATGACCCAGGAGTGGGTTTTTATCCTTAAATCGAATCTAATGCCTTAGGGGTAAAAGTTACCACAAGTTACCTCTTCCTGATATCTTTTACTGATGTTCCATCTTCAGCATTGGAAATAGGGATGCTGGGGCTCTGGTAAAGCAAATGTGTTTGCAAGGGGATTGACGTGGCACCACTTACCTACAGTGAGAAGTTGATTATCATTTTTGAAAAGCAAGTTGGATTGGGAGGGAGTGGGGAGAACGTGGCAGCCAGAAACGAGTGAGGCTGAGAGGTGTCAAGAGAGAGATGTCCCCTTTGCCATAATATCTAGGGGTTACGAAAAAGATAGATTTGCGTTTGCAGCTAGGATTTCAGCAGCGCCTTCTCTGAATGAGGAAGAAGGTTGAATCAGGCGAAGCTGACCGGTGGTACGTCACTTCCTGAGCGGAGAAGCTCCCTGTCAGTGAACCTGGAAGGTCGGAACAGGAAAGAGTGGACCAGATTGACCAGGAATGGGAAAGAGAGAAGAAAGAGGGGCTCATCTCTTTCCTTAAAGGGGCTGTGTTAAAAGGCCACGACTAACGTGACCTGGTCCTTGGATTTGCCATATCGTCTGGTCAAGGTCCACCATTGTTTGTCGGTAAAACTCCACTTACCTGTTCAAATAAGCCAGAGTTAGGACAACCAGTTCCCAGGTCACCCACAATGGTAATGCCGGGACAAGAAGTGTCAGGCAGCCAGTGTTGTAATGACTCTACATTGGGGAAAGGAAAGGTCACAATGGAAAAGAGGCAGGGGACGCAGCCTCAGCAGCCTCCCTCGATGGCTCCGGGTTTGCTGCATTGATTGCGGTATGCATCCCTTTATTTTGTCTGGGCTGAAGAATGAATGCGTGCTGTTATTATTTTTTTTTTTTGCATGAGGTCATTTTGTTAGTGAGTAGAATATGATAATCTCATTCTCAGCTCGGAAGTGCCAGCTTAGCTCCACCAGCAGCCAGCCAGCGTATATGGAACCTCAGGGATGTGTTCACCTTCCTCATGACCCTGATCTCTGTAGTCAGTTCTGTGAGAAAAAGCTTAGAAGGTGTTTAGCTCAAATATTTATAGCTTGACCCCAACATTTGCACTTTGTGTTCCTGCTAATTCAAAGTGAACTCCGAGGACTCAGGGTAACAAAATGGATTTACCCCTTTTCCTCGATTTTCAGAGAGGGAGCCAGGTGAGAGGGTGCGATTGGGCTGCTGTCGTCTCAGAATAACAGCTGCCCAGATTGTTGAGTAGAAGGCCATGCCACTATTCGCAGTGTGACAGGAAGTCCGGGGATCTGTCCTTAACCTGTGGGAGACTGAAGAGAAAAGGAACAGACATGCTGACTGCCTACTCCCCTCCTTGTTCTGAGACTTTGCCCCTCAAGCTTGGTCCTATCCTGAAGTGGGAGGGGAGAGAGGCTCTCAGGGCTCGTCACCTAATCACAGGCAGTGCGTTAGCTTGCTACAGTGGCTGCAGCAAGATGCCACAGGCTGGGGCCCTTAACAGAAGTGGCTCTTGAATCTGAAGCTATTAATCTGAGCGGTTTCTTCTTGGGTCTCTCTCTTCAGCTGCACAAGTATCTTCTCCCTTCTCTGTGTGGTCCCCCTCCTCTCTAATCATAAGGGCAGGAGCCACATGGGGTCAGGGCACACCATACAACCTGAGCCTGAGTCCCCAAAGAAAGGGAGAGACACGGGGGGGGGGGGGAGAAGTGACTGGACTGGGAAGCAGGGTGATTAGGAGGGCAGTTTTGGGGAGGGGAGGAAGTTCAACTTGAATCAAACTAAGGATTAAGGTGTGATTTGATGAAAGACATTAGATGTATATATGGTTATTTATTTATTTATTTATTTATTTGAACTGCTCTGCAGTTCAGGCTGGTCCTGAACTCACTAGGTAGCCCAGGCTGGTCTCAAATTCACAGCAATTTTCCTGCCTCAGCCTCCCAAGTTCTGGAATTACAGGCGTGTATCATTGTGCCCAGCTTATGTGGTGCTGGGGCCTTGTACTTTCTAGACAAGCTGTTTAACCAATGTATTATGCCTCCCCAGCCCATAAAGATATATATATATATATATATATATATATATATATATATATATATATATATATCTTTAAAATAGTTTCTACCTAGGCATGGTGGCATGCTGTTACAGTCTCAGCCACTGAGGAAGCTGAGGTGGCAGCATGGTTTGAGCCCAGGGGTTCACAGCTAGCCTGAGCAACAAAATGAGGTCTTCACATCACAAATAAATATATAGTAACTTTCATGTGTTAAATCTAACATTACTAACATTACTGTGAGCGTCACCTAGCGGTAGCAGTGGCACATTGTTCAAGATGGCGGATCTTTACATTTTCGCGCCTTACCTGACCAGGTGACCAGACAAAGGCAGAAAGGGAAAGGAGGGATAAAGGTAATGACGTTGTGATGAACTTGGCCCTGAGCCAGTGCCTTAGATCTTCTCGGGAAGACTGTGAAGGACCTGCGACCTAGGGATTTAAGTTGGTACCGACCACGTTTTCAGTGTACCTCTCCCCACTTGCATGTGGGAAGGTCACCCTTTTTGCAAAAAGAAAATTAAAGCCTCATCCTTTGTCATCCATGCCTCCCATGTCCATCCTTTGTTTGGACAGGGAAATTTCTACGAGCCATTTCCAACGTAACTTTGTCACTGAAATTTCTTGCTTTAATCAGTAGATTGATGTATTTTTAAAAATCAGCGTAGTGAAAATATGAAACAAAGCATTCTTACTTGATGTGTATACACAATTATATTCATGGATGCATGCAACTCTTCCTGTGTAGATCCACGAGTGATAAAATGCTTTTGTTACATTCCTTATTTCCCAACTTTAGTTTGGATAAAACAAAGATTTCTTTTGACAGGTGGTGTCCCAACTGAGAGTGAGGTTGCAAAGTTGCAGTACTGGTATTTGAGACAGGAAGGGAGCCAGCCGGAAGGGTGAGTGCAGGTTCTTGTTGGCCAAGTTGCAGTACTTCAGTGATGCTGCCCCTTCTGGGATTAAGCTACTATTTTATTATTGATAAAGAGGCAACGAGAAAATGGGACATTTACATGGTAGGCAGTGGATTGTTGTGAGCTATCACCCCACAGATGGACCATAGATGTGTGGGATCATAATCCCATTCATGATTTAGAATCATACGTTACATTCAAACCCTCCGCGGGGCTTCTGTTCTTTCAGAACTCAGCTTACCATGTTAGAGTCCTGTCACCTTTCAGAGCGCGGACTGAGGGGGGTTGTTGGCAGCCTTTGTTTAGCTATACCTCTGATTTCACGTTCCTCATGTAAATTGCCATGAGATCCAGGAGGATGTTATTTTTCTCATTTAATATAATTAAGATCCTAATCTTAAGTGTCAATGAAATTATAAGGTAAGGGTGGTGACGAGGGACTGCAGTGTACATTAGCTGACGGTAGAGTCAAAGGTTTTGATCTCAGCTTGCATATGCCGCTTCCCCACCTTGATGTCACCAGGAAGTGCTTCGGTTCTGATGGCCCTTAACTTCCCAATCTGTAGGATAAAAGTTAAGCACCTTTCTCCAGCTCATAGGCTGAATATGAAGATTACTATCTGCTAATAGTCGTAGAATGCATAACACAAAGTTTAAAGACATCACAGCTTAAATCAATAGTCATAATGCCTGCTTGTAAAGCCATAAAATCTTTTCTACCAGTGGCCTTACTACTTTAAAAATTTTAACAATATTCTTGTAGGAATTTTAACACTCATAAATGAAAAGTGCTTAAATCCAAATAGAAATTTTATGTGCTTGACATCGCTGGAAAGCTAAGAGTGAATGCATTTTGTCCAATTCTCATTGACGACGTAGTGCGTGTCGGAGTCTGGGCCTGATCAAAGGTCCAGCGTTCTGCTGTCTTTTTGGAGTTTCTTTGCAGCTTCTGAAGGCAAGGAAGAAAGGCAATTTTTACATTAAGAAGCAAGCACACAATATTATTTATTATAAAGAAAATACGAAGTATTGTAAGTTGCCAAAAGTAGCTTCTGGAGAGTGAAGAGTCAGTTGGTGGGGACCTTGACCAGTGGGAGAGCATTAGGGAAAGAGAAGGCAGCCGGCAGGAATGGGGACTGCAGGTAACTGCAGCATTTTGCCCTGAAAGGAAGCACAGGATAGGGTAGTGGATCGAGAGATGTCAGGTTAAAGGGCTTTTAACAGAGAGAAGAGAGAAACCGTCTACGGTGGCTCATCGCTATCATCCCACCACTCCAGGAGCCTGAGGCAGGAAGATTACAAGTTCTAGGCCAACCTGGACAACTAGTGACTTAGAAAAAAACCTGTCCCAACACAAAAATAAAGATAAAAAAGAGAGGGAAATAGAGCTGGGTGTGGAGGCCCAGGGCTCAATCATCAGTCACACATGCCTGCGTGTGCATGTGCATGGGTGCACACACACAGGTACGATAAGAGATAATATATTTCCTACCCATGATATGGGGTCTGGAACGGACTGGGAAGCCGATGATGTATTCGTTTCCTAGGATTGCATAACAAAGCCCCATAAACTTGTACCTGCTAGTCAAAACGGAACTCACAAGGTTAGATTTTTCCTTCAGGCTCTCCTGATGCTTCTTGGGGTAAACCTGGGACTTAAGCCTAGGGCAAAAAACCCAGCAGCCCCACCTCTCCTCCACCACCTGAATGGACAACATGCAAAAGCTGATATGGGGAGATTAAAGTCCTTATTTCGTTTCCTTAGGCAAGGGAGGGAAAAGCCTGGGTCCAAAAAATATGCCCTGCCCCTGGACTTACTGATAGTCACAATGTATTCAGTAAGACTCTCGCCTATCTGTGCACAGGAAGCTGGTGATTTGGGACAGATACGTCCCTCCGTCTCCTCAAAGCTGGCTTTAAATAAATCCTCCTCTTCCTTCTCTTCCTCCTCCTTTAATCAAAGCAAGTGGCCTCCTTTGATCTGGCCAAGCGATGAACACGAAAGCCTAAGCATGTGGTCCTCAGGGGCTGCTGACAAACTGGGGACTTAGAGCCACAGAAATTAATCATCTCACACCCCAGTCTGGTGGGTGGAAGCCTGGAGCTATGATGCTGACAAGACTTTTCCATCTGGAACCCGAGGGGACCCTTCCTTCCTCCTTTTATCCCAGCTTCCAGGTCTTGCTGACAATGTGGAGCACCTCTTGGCTTAAAGTGGCATCATCCCAACTTCATTGCTTTTGGGTTGTCCCTGTGTGTGTGTGTGTGTGTGTGTGTGTGTGTGTGTGTGTGTGTGTGTCTTCACCTGACTGTCTTATGACTCTGTGAGATTGAAGCAGGGACCACCCTACTCCACTGTGACCTTATCTTCAAAAATTCCTTCTGCAGTGACTCTGTTTTGAAACAAGGAGTGAGTCATTGGGGACATTTTTTGGGTAGTTATTATTTCTTACTTATATATATTTATAAAGCATAATAATCGCTTTTATCTTAAGAAATTAGTACATATACAGTACCATAGTCATTTTTTACATCCTCTTTGCCTTCTGGTCCCTTCTCCCTGCCCCCACCCCAGGGCTCCTCCCCATCTCTCCATCCCAACATCTTTCTTTTATTTTGCTTTTCAAATTATTGTGTTTTGGGTTTCTCATGTAAAAGATACTATGAGATACCTGACCTCCTGCATCTTGTTTCTCTTAGATTATGATCTCAGGTGAGGACATGTTTAAGCTCAGGGATAGATAGCTCCTGAAAGATAAAGGGTGAAAACAACCTAACAGATAAGGAATCCTGGTTTTTTTTTTTTTTTTTTTTCCTCTTGGGAATAAGCTAAAGTGTATGGGGAAAGCAGCTAATATCCTATGAAGGAATGACAAAGCGCAAACAGCTTGAGTAGGCCAGGAACGAGAGGCCCGCTGTGCCCGGGGAGGACCGGCAATGAAGCTAAGCAGATTCCCTTGCTGGACCAGCAAATAAGGATAGAGTTTAAGAGTGGACCGGTGGCTTGATGACAGGAGAGAAATTTCTGGGTATTCGCAGTCCTGGGCCCCCTAGTTGTATTTTGGTCAATGGCAGCTGGAGCGTGTGACAATTATGTCACCTAGTGAGATCGTAGCTGTTTCCGTTGTGCAAGCGCCCTCTGCGATGCTCCCACCCTGACCAATCACCTGAGGACATGTGTCTCAAGACATTTCCCTGTTGACAAGTGGTGAGTAACTGGATGTTCTCAGTGTCGAATGTTTCTCCTTTGAAATTCAGACCCATGTCATAATTGTCATTAATATTCTTTAGGGCACTGTGGTATGTGTTGAGAAAAGAAAGCAGTGTCTCCACGTACAGCACAGTGCTTGAGATACACAGCTTCTGGGCATATTTACGTTGAGTAAGCATCTACTCTGTGCCTTTTTACTATAATGGTTTCTATATATTAAGAGTATATCAATTCTCATAGAATTTTATAATAGTATTTTCTGGCAAAAGAACTTTTTTATGTATTTATAATACTTAAGATTTAAATATGCTCACATATTTATCCAGACCTGAACGAATAGCAGATGGTCATATGAACAGGTCTATTGATGATTTTTATTTAGCTAGTACAAAGTTGAGAATAAAATTTATTCATTTGAGGGGGAGCATTTGGGAGTGTAAGTCTATGGAAGAGCAAGTTCTTTTCATGTCCAGGCCCTAGGTTTAATCCCCCCAAATTATTTTCAGGTACTGGGGATACCGATTAAAGGTCGATGAGAAAACAGAAGCACAATTACTTTAACAATTTTAAAGTAACTGAAGGTAAGAACACAGTGTGAATGAATTACAGTGTGCTCATCAGGACAAGCTGGGGGTTGGGGGGCGCTATGTACTGTCACCCCGCTTCCTGGCAGGCAGCCTGGGCTGCAGGCATGTTTATGGGATTGTTTAGGTCTCAAAAGCAGATCAATTAGTTAGTAGGCAGCGACCTTTACATTTCTATCAAATTTATGTCAAAAGATGATTTCACATTAGAAATATGTATTGTTTGGAGTTGGGCCCTATGGTGCAGGCCCATAATACTAGCACTCAAGGAGGCTGAGGCAAGAGGATCACAAGTCTGAGCTTAGCTGAGGCGATTTAGTGATGCAGAGAGATCCTGTCTCAAAATCAAAAATAAAAATTGGACTGGGGATGTGATTCTATGTGAAGGCCACTGAGCTCAGTACCTGGCACCTTGAAAAAAAGTATTGCTTATGATTTTTGTTTTAAACTTGTCAACAGTTTAAACAGATGTTCCTTTTCTGAAATGTGCCTATCTTTGATTTAAATTTATTCCTCATATTTAAAGTTATAGATTGCATGCCAAGTATTTTTGTTTAATTAAGGCAAAAAAATTTGTTTTTCAAATATTCACATTCTAGAATCGAAACGTCAGTTATCAATCCGAGCAAAGGCTCTGTGAGCTAAATAACATGTTAGAAGATGGTGGCATTCGGCCTATGCCACGTGAGTGGGGTTGGCGAGGGGAGAAGCCTGTTCACTGTAGGCCTCGCCAGACCTGCCCAGGGGAGCAAATTGCCCATCAAAATTGCTGTGGATTAAAGAGGGTAATTATACATATTATTTTTGTTGAAGGCATTAGCTTTATAGTCATAAACACTGAATTACAAGGTGTCAGCAGGGATACAGTTGAGTAAGAATGTTCTCTAATTATGTTAAAGCCTAGATCTGGCTCCCCGTGGCACCCAGCCCCACCCGGTGGCTCTCTCTCTGCCCTGGAGGCTGGGTGCAGAGGATGCCAGTGTACTGCTACCCCGCCTCTTCCTAAGTTCACTCCTTTTTTTGACCCTATTTTCCAGCCTTGGCCAAGATGGGGCCTTTAAGAACTTCTCTTAAGATAAAAGAACAGAGGGGCTGGAGGAATGGCTCACTGGTTAAAGCACTTGCCTAGCAAGACCTAAGTCAAGTGCTAAGTACCCAAGTTTGATTCCCCAGCACCACATAGGCCAGACGTGGAGGTGCACACCTGTAATCCCAGCACTCGGGAGGCTGAGATAGGAGGATTGCCTTGAGTCCAAGGCCAGCCTTGGGTCCATAGTGAGTTCAGTTCCAGCCTGGGCCTCAGAGTGAGACCCAGTCTCAAGAAAACAAAACAAAACAAAAAAGATAAAAGGACAGAGATAGGACATAACAGTGTCTCATCTCTGTCCTGAACTTTCCAGATGGCAAATTATTTTGACTCCAGGCTTGTTTCAAGATTTTTCAGACTTCTTGAAAAATTCAAATGGTATAATGGTATAGTTTTAGAATGTGCTTGGGATTGAAACCCTGGGCCTCTGCACTGAGCTATACCCCAGCATTTTTAAAAAAAGTTTAATTTTGAGACAGGGTTTCTCTTCATCCCTAAGTGGCCCCAACTGGGTTCATGCTTCTCATTCTCCTGTCTCAGCCTTCCAGAGGACTGGGATCATAAGCATGTGTATGTAATCAATTATGTGTGTGCTTGGATCATGACTGTACATTGTAAAGACTGAAAATTTTAACAAAAAGGTTGATAAAAACTCGCTTACTCTCTTGGCTTCTATAGAAGAAATGCTGCTTTATATTTATTATAGATATTTCAAATATTTTGGGTAATTTTATTTTAAATATTTTGATCCAGCCAGCTATTTTTGCATTTAAATAGTGACCTTTTAGATTAAAACTCTCTAAATGAATTTATGTAGTAGTTTAGATAAAACTCTGCAAACTGATATTAAGTTACCCTGCAGTCATTGAGGCGTTTATCAAATCTTCCTCATTTGAATTTAAGGTTTTAATATAAATTTTCCTTTGACACGTGGGAGGATAAAATGGAGTGGAAAATGTGATGAAGCGTGGAAGTTCTGGCCTGGGAGACCCGCCCCCGCCACCCCCTCCGGTCCACTTGGGGTTCTGGTTCTGCCAGAGGTAGGTTGAGTGTTCAAATGTACAATAAACCCTCAAGGTTTTTTAAAATAACATTTTGGAAATTAGAATATGAACATATGATTGTATTTTTAGTTTTTCAGTTTGGAACCCTTTTTTCCCCCATGCTTATTAGTTTTATTAGTGCATGTTTGCTGTACATAATAGTTATGCTCACGTGTAGGAGCTGGTGCCTATTTCTGGCCAGATGTTAGTTGTGCTGCCTCCCCTTCCTGCTCCCCTGTCTCACCCAGCTGTGAGGACCCGCCCCTTCCTGCCCCCTCCTCCAGCCCCGAGGACCCGCCCCTTCCTTACCAAGTCCACCTGGGACATGTCACAGGAAATAAGAACTTAATTTCATAGATGAGACATTTTACCAAACTCATCGCCCTTCCTTGCTTCTTTCTTTTTTCGTCCTTGTGCACTGACAGGCGATAATAAAGGATTGAGAGTTAATTGGTCAGAGCTTCTTCCTTTCCAGGGATGCATTTTTTTTAATAGCTACTCAGCTCTTTTAGGGGAAAAAAAAATCTAGAAGTCAGGCAAAAGGGACAGTGGAACAAAGTGTACTTATTACAGCTTGTTATTAACCTTAGAAAGGACTATAGTACTTTAGTCTGAGTAAAATTTGGATTTTTTTAACATGAAAAAAATTTTTCTGTCCAATGTAGTTTTCAGCCTGCAAGGGCAAGTTTTTTTTTTTTTTTTTTCACTTTAGAAAGGGAATAAGCATGTATGTTTGGGCTCATCTCTGTTAAGAATGATGTAATCCCAGAACCTGGGAGGCTGAGGCAGGAGGACTGCCCTGAGTCCAAGGCTAGCCTAGGGTACATAGTGAGTTCAGGACCAGCCTGGGCTGCAGAGTGAGACCCTGTCTCAAAAAAAAAAAAAAAATTAGACAGTGGGGTTCCTAGGTGACACTGAAGGACATCTGCTGTCCAGAATTGAAAAAGTATACATCTACAAGAGAAGGCTTTTCTACAGATGATGGTTGGGCCATAAATGTCAGAGCCAAACCCTGACTCAAAATAAGCACGAAAAGTATGAGCTGGGGTTGTAGTCAGTGCAGTGCCAAGGAACTGAGTTCAACCTCCAGTACCAAAAGAAAAGAAATAAATTATTTGTCCTAGCATCACATATGTCTGAGGGATGTTTCTTCTATCATAAATACAAGTTGCGCCCTTCCTTAAAGCTCTTAGAACATGTTATTCTTGAACTTAAAACTTCCTGCGTATTGGAATCTGTAGCACCCATCCTGCTTTTCCTTTATCTCTGTGTAAATCATGTCATATCCCAAGTGCATTTATCCACATTATAACTTTCCTATGAGACTCAGTCATATTGAAATGCAAAATTGCAGGTAACAAATCTTGGTTTTTATCTGTGTCAGCCAAAATGAAGCTTCCCTCTCCTTAAACACGCTGCACAGAAACACACAGAAGAAGAAATAGAATGAGAACGGATTAAAGTTTCTATGGTAAAATTACACATTCTGCCCTTTTAAAAAAATCTGTGTTTTCTAAAGTGAGATTTCTGAACATGCAGACAGAGTCATTTTTCAGCCTGGAGAAGCCACACTGCCTGGCTCGTTTGGTGTAGGATTGTGTACATGGATTGACACTAGTGTCGGAGGCTGTAAATCACATGGAAATGACTTCTTGGTCTGGTTTGGCCAGTTTGAAGCTTGTGTCGTCTTAGTAGCTTATTTAAAAAGGCTTTAGCTTGTTTTATCTCAGTCGACTCTCCTGTTCCTGAGCTTCACAGAACAAAGAGGACAGCCAGACGCCACAGGCTGTCCGGCTGGTCACGTGGCCACAGGCTGTCCTGCTGGTCACGTGGCCACAGGCTGTCCTGCTGGTCACGTGGCCACAGGCTGTCCTGCTGTTCACGTGGTGTTCGACTGGGGATTCATCTTCCATTTCCTCCACACTGTGCAGGAGATGAGGGTCCATGGGCTGGTCCATAACATCCAAGTGGTGATTGAAAAACAAAGTGAAAGTTTAAATTAAAAAAAAAAAAAAAATATATATATATATATATATATATATATATATATATACTACAGTAGAAGAAGCATTGCCATGAATCCCCTTCCGAAATAGCCCCTTCCCTCTGAACACACTTATCCCATTATTCCTGCTGTTTTCTGAAAAACTTCCAGAAGCCTTTCACGTGCTCATGAAATATGATAGAAATATGGAGCATGTGGCTGCTGAGCGCCATCCACTAGAAAGGCGAACTTAGAAAAATAGCCACGTTTCCTCATCCACCTTGTTTCCTGGGTCTGACAACATGCAACTTCCCTGCAACATGACAACTTTGGCGCGTCCCCAAAGGCAAAGTAAGATAAATATTTTGACTCCACTGAGAACATCAAGGCAGCCACAGCGGTCCCGCTGCTGACACTCAGGACACAGGACGTCCAGAGCTGCTCCAGAAAGTGACAGAACAATGGGGAAGGCATGTTTGAAGCAAGACAGTGCATTTTGAAGACGTGAATGACAACCTGTTTTTCAATGTAAGGTTTTAAAATTTAAACACACTCTGTATTTTTCTTATTTTAATCACACCTTGGGTTCCTTGGAGAACAAGGAATTCTTTTATCCAGAGCTTTATTACGTCATCACCAGCCCTTGACAAATGGCTGAGTAACAGTCGGAGGAAACAGCGCCAGGTCGTCAAGTTGTTTTTCAGCAAGGAGGTGGCGAGTGTGAGGAGGAAGTTTCTGAAAAAGAGTAGGGGTGAAACTGGCGGCGAGGAATCTTCTGCAGAGTCAAGCTTCCTGTGGGCTTGAGACTTATTCTCTGTTTGCCTTTTAAACTTCCAAGAGTTTCCTTGAATTCTTAAGTTAACAATTCTCAGCACATTTGGCGAGCCTGACGGTGATACCATGGGGATGAAGGAAGAAGAAGGAAAAAAAAATCTTCAACACTCCAAAATAGGACCTGGGCTATCTTCCCTTGCCACTTGAAGACGATCCTTCATCTTTAATATTTTCAGGTGAGTACAGGTACGGAGTTAGGAGATTTGGAGGAGAGAGGCAATGGGAGGAAAGAGGAAGAGGAGGCTGTGGGTCTCAGATACCGTGGGACTGAGAACCTGCAGGAGAAAAGAGATCTCGTCATAGTTTATTTTGACTATAAGTAACAACTCTGCTTTAAAGATGAACTGTAAGCTACAATAAATCTTTTCTCTCTAAGTTGTAGGTGTCAGGTATTGAGTCACAGCAACGAAAAGGTAACTAAGACATAGAGGCCTCCCCCTAGAGTTCAGAGGAAGGCCTTGGAGGCCAGGCTGTGCGCCTCAGGAGAACACTGGATGCAGTCGTGAAGCAGAAGCCTATGGTGCAGTGGGGACCCTACAAATTTGGAGATGCTGGAAATGTGAGTTGTTGGCTGGGGAAAGTCACAGGCTGCGAGTGGAGTCAGCCCAAAGGAGAGAAGGTGGAGGTGGCAGCTCAAGGCAATGCTGTAGGAGCAAGGCCACCCAAATTCTTTGGAGCTCACACTTTTCTACCCTTTACCCCAGGTGCTGGACAAAGAACTATAGGATTTAAACCTTGCCTGCTGAGTTTAGAACTTGTTTTTGTCCAATTGGTTTCTATCTTCCTATTCCTCCCTCTCTTCTAGAATGGGAATGTTTACCCTGTGCCACTGTATGTTGAGATTGTGTAACTTTTTATTGTTTTTCACAGGAGCTCATAGCTAAGAGTTTGCCTTGAGTCTCAGAGGAGACTTTGGAATTGGACTTTTTAGCAGCGCTGGAACTGTTAAGACTTTGGCAACTCTTAGAGAAGGACTAAATGCATTTTGCATAAGGACATGAATCTTTCGGGACCAGGGACAGAATGTTGTGGTTTGGATCTGGAATGTCCCCCAAAAGCCTCATGGATTTGAATGTTGTGGATTATGGCCATGTGGTGGATTACAGGTGTGAGGTGATTATAAGTGTGTGATGGAACCCAGAAGGGGTGGAACACTGAGGGTTGATTTGGAAGGGGCAGAGCATGAGGACATGACCTGGAAGGGTATGTGCTAGCTCTACCATTCCTCCCTCACTTGGCTTTCTGTCTGCCGTGCTGTGAGCAGCTTCTTCCAGTTAGGCTGCTACCATGTGCTTCTGCTATTACCAGCCACCCACGAATGGACTGAACCTTCTGAAACTGTGAGCTAAAAATAAGTATTTCTTCCCTTAAGTTGTGGATGTTGGGTGTTCTGCCCTAACAACAAATAAGTAGTTAAGACACTGTTTTAGTTTAGTTTTGTTTTGTGGTTCTAGGGATGGAACCCAGGGCCTTGAACATACTAGGCAAGTACTCTACCATGGAGATACATACCCAGCAATGGTTTAGTGATATTCATTTTTTGTTGTTGTTTTGGAATATTCATCAGAACCTGATTTCTGGCACTGTTTTCCTCCCCCACCCCATTCCTTTGTTGGTTAAGCCTTCCTTTTTGATTTTTCATCTCCTTTTCCTTGGGCTTTTGGTATAGAAATTCTATGAGCATTGGGTCATAAAGATGACAAAGGCAAGACGTATTTGGCCTCCCCACGGTGAAAGGTGTAATTAAGTAACTAATCACCCCAAGGACGTTTCAGAGGACTTTGCCGGAATGTGCATGACCTCATTTTATAGAGACGGTCCCGAATTACACTCCTTGTTTTTGGGCCAGAAGCAAATGTATTGGCTCATGTGGGAACTCACATTTAAGCGGTGATCACCCAGTGACCTGAGCCCTCAACTTTCTATGAAACAGGCAGGATCAGCCAAAGACAAGGGGAGGAGCTCAGCTCAGTCTGAGACTGGAAGCTACTCCTTTATACGGCAAATAAACCAATTTTAAACACAAATCCCATCAGTCATCAGAGGATGCAGTTTTGGGGAGAAGGGATGCTTCCGCGAGAACGGGGAACCAAAAGACTCAAGGAAGCAGAAAATGTTGATAGAGAAAGCTTGGTTTTACGTTTGATAACTACAACTCCTTCAACTTGCAAGTATTTGGGGAAAATGGGGGAATTTAACTAAGGACAACTTAACGTTACAGTTTCCTTTGATGGGAACATTTGATATTCCTAAATTGTTTTTCTTACATGGTGAACTAGAAACCCGAGGCCATAAAACAAAAAGACCAAATTAATTAATTGATACAAGAAAAAATGAAGGAGGAGGAGGAGGAGTTAGAGGGAAGGTCTGGTGTGGTTTGATTTGGCTTTCATTGTGAGGGTCTTGAAGTTAGCTCCAGCTGTAAGCATGCTCTTCTGCCCAGCTGGGTCTAAGTTCTGAAACAATGGGAAATGAATTCCACCCCCACATGCAGCCTGTGAGGTTCCCTTCTCTAAAATTGGGCTATTTTCAGTTTTGAATCCAGGAAAAGGAAAAGGTGGTTTTCATTTGTAATTTTTTCTGGCCCAAGTATTCCTTGGAAGCAGGAGATAACTTCAGGCAGAATTTATTTCGGACCCACAAAGGAAAACTGCCCTGGAATTCCTAGAAGTAGCTGGACTGGGGGCTCCAGTGCCCCCTCTGCTCTGATTTGGCAGGGATTCATCTTGTACTCTTTAATATAATTAAGTGCATGGTAACATTTTATGGCTTTTACTGGTGAATTTGCTTTTGTTTAGGCATGTTTAGGGGTGTGTGTGGGGGGCGGGGGTACTGTGGATTGAGCCCAAGGTCTTGACATTGAGCTCTATCTCCAGGCAATTTCATTTATTTATTTAAAAAAAAAATTTTTTTGAGACAGTCTTGTTAAGTTGCATAGGCCGGGCTTGACTTGTGATTCTCCTGTTTCAGCCTCCCAAGTTGCTAGGATTGCAAGTGCTGCTGTGCTAGATTAGTGTTTGTGTGTGTGTGTGTGTGTGTGTGTGTGTGATCAGCAGGCCTAATTAAATTTTCTGTGAACACTTTTAGGATAATTCCTGAGCTTCAATTGTAAAGGTAACACATGGAGATATTCTAGCTTTCTTCTTTTTTTTCTTCCCTCCGCCACTCTTTTGCCTTTTTCTATTGTTCTTCCAGGTTCCTTGGAAATTGGTTTCCAACCAATCCAAGCTAAAATGAAAATACCTAAAGAATTAGCTTGTAGACTCATTCGAGGCTTAGGGAAAAGTGACATTTTAAGAAAATCCAAGCTGTTGCAGGACCTGCTTCATGTGAAAAATCTGGTCTACAGCTTAAGATGTGCAAAAGAAAACCTTGTAGTTTTGCTACATGAATAGCTGATCTTAACTTGTTCCATTTTGTCATGAATTTTTAAAAATTGGATTTAATTGCTAATAAATTTACATTCCTTTTTTTGTCTGTCTCATGAATTTGTTGCTAAAACAGAGATTTCTTCAACACATGGCCAGTATTCTCTGCCACTGAGACTGTAGCCAACTGCATGCCTGTCCAACACCTGGAACTTGACACTCTCTTTGCTATGGTCTACATTAAACCCTGAATCAGGGAACTGTGATAGAACTGGTGACTCTGACGGGAAGCTGCCGCCTCCCCTTCAAATCTTCCCTTAGAATTTCATGATGTGGATGGCACAGTGGTTAAAGCACTTGCCTTGCAAGTACAAGTCTCTGAGCTTGATTCCCCAGCACCACATAAGCCAGACATGGTGGTACATGCCTTAATCCCAGCACATAGGAGGCTGAGGCAGAAGAATTGCTATGATTCCAAGACTGGCTTGGACTACATAGTGAGTTCAGGAGCAGCCTGGGCTAGAGAGACCCTGTCTCAAAAAACACAAAGCGAAATAAGACAAAACAAAAAGGGTGAGCCCGCAGAGGTGCTGGGAAGATGCGCAGGAGGTCTTTGCCATTCTCTGTATGAGGCCTTAGGAGAACTTAGGAGAAACTGTAATGCCTGTTAATGGAGAACGAAATTGGCTGTGTAGACACCAGCTGAGTTCTCTGTTGTGTTCAACTCCACAACTTTAGATGGTCTCCTTCCTTTCATACTGGAACCATGGTAATGGGAGGATTTCTAGTTGTTTTATGAGTGTGCAGGCCCCACCCCATAAGGTTCTGAGTGCTGCCTTTCCTACCACGATCTCCCTCTTCTACTGTCCTGTCTACATGGGTCTGGTCCACCTCTTTGGTAGGGATTTCTTAGAAACTCAGTGCACATATTTCCTTTTCTCTGAAGGGGGACATGTTTTGCAACCTAGAACAAGTTCTTTCTAAAGTCACTGACACCTGTGACAAATTAAAGCAGGAGGGCCAGGCACCTGTAATCCCAGCACTTGGGGGCTACGACGGCAGGATTGCAAGGTGAAGTCATCTTGGGATATATAGTGAGTTCAAGGCTGGTGTGAACCCACATAGCAAGACTGTCTCAACAAGCAAGTGGAAAAACCAACCAACCAGCCAGCCAACCAGCCAATCAACCAACTGACTTGACCCTACAGAAAGTGGGAAGGGAAAACCGGAAGGACTCTCTCAGGTGGAATGGACATAAAAGATGCTCTTTGTTCTGTCCTTTGAAAAGCTACACAGGTTTAAACAGCTGAGAGGTTTTGTCAGCCCAAAAGCTCTCCCAAGTGGAATCTCCTGGCATTTCAGTTGGCTGTCTTAAAATTCTGTAAAAGAAATTTCTTTCTTTTTTCTTTTTTTGAGACAGGGTCTCACTCTTCAGCCCAGGCTGGGCCTGAACTCATTGGTGTAGCCCAGGCTGACCTTGGACTCAGGACAGTCCGCCTGCCTCAGCCTCCCGAGTGCTGGGATGACAGGCGTGTGCCACCATGCCCGGCTTTAGGAATTTCCCTCTTTCAAGTGGTGTGAGAATTGTACAAATAGCTGAGAACTGTACTACTCAGCTAACATCAGTGAAGAAAACTGTGAAAGATGCTATTTTAATCTGCTTAACAAGCCTTTTTTTCTTCTATTGTGGTATTAGGGATTGAACCCAGTGCCATCCCTAGTGCCACTGAGCTACATCCCAAACCCTGTTTTATTTTTTAATTTTAAAATGAAACTTATAACCTAAGACACAGTATCTTGAGAGCCCATGGTCTCCAATTCAATGAGTCTTTAAGATATCCCATAGAACTACTAGCTAGTATTGGAAAAACCAACCTAGACTATACCTGTTTTACCAGTGGGAGGCAGATGAGTGCTATTTGTTTCTGACTATGAGTTGAGGGGTAATACTTGGTTGCTCCCAAAAGGTCTATGAAATTCTGCTTTGCCGCAAGTTGGGCCCTTTGTCTAGTAGTGTTACGCTATCTGGTACATAAGAAAGAGATGATTTTGTTGGGAAGGAATTGAAACTGACATTATATTATCATTTGACTTTTATATTGTTTATTTTTCCATACTGAAATCTGATATAATACCAAACAATAGAATAAATCAAATTCACAGCAATGACTAAGAGAATAATTTGAACACTGAAGCCTAGTCTTCTGTAGAATTAGAACTAGTCACTCTATTTTAAAAACTCCAATATCAAATAAAATATTTCATGAAGTCAGTGTTACTGTAGCTACTGGGACAGCACAGGGGTCTAAGAGTGGCGGTCCCTGCAGAAGATCCGTTGGGTCTTTAGTACGCCTGCTTCTGCTGTCTACTACCTTCTCTACTTTAGGCCATGCTCAGGGTGGGGGCTTGAGGTTTGATATTTCTATTACATTCTCCATGTAAATGTCACACTGATGCAAAGGACAGAGAAAGAAAAACTCAGAACTGGAGCACGAAGGCTAATAGCAGTGACAGGTCCCCACACGGATATAGCAGCTGTTTCTCTCTTTTGAAGGCTACATGGTGTGCATGTCATGTGTGTGTGTCTGTGTGTGTAAGTGCAGGCGGAGCCTAAGGCCTTCACAGTACACTACCTTCCCAGCTATTTTTATTTTTGGTTTTGAGACAGGGTCTCTCTTAGTCACTTTAGTTGTGCAGGCTGGGCTTGAACTTGAGATCTCCTGCCTCAGCCTTCCAGAGTGCTGGGATTACAGGCCCGCAGCACTGGGCCCTGCCAACTTCATTTGTATCAGATCCCAGGACCCAGCCTTGCTAGGACCAGTGCAGCGCTTGGCTGACAGGGGAAGCTGTGGAGCTGAGGGCCTCTGAAGGAGCCGCATCTGCGTTGAGGATCCTGCAGACCCACCTTGGTCGAGTGAAAACATTCCCGACCAGGAGAGAGGGGATGCGTCAGGGGAATCTAAAATTATCTGGAACCATCTTAGTCCCTTTAATGGTCATTTATTTCCAATCCCTGCAATATAGTAGGTAAAACCCTCCGAGCGTGTGGTGAAACTAGCAGACCTTTACCCTTCCAAAAGCTCAGAATTCTGTATAGAAAAGATCCCCGTCTTCATCACATCCACCCTCTAATACCACCAATGTATCAAGTAAATGTACTGATTTATGACTTTCCCTATTTTATGGCTATTAAAAGTCACATAACCTTGAGGCTTGGGATGTAGCTCAGTGGTTGGAGTGCTTGCCTAACGTGCACAAGGCTCTGGGTTCAATTCCCCAGCACCACATAAAAATTAGCTAGACATAATGTACATGCCTGTGGTCCCAGCATCAGGGAGGCTGAGGCAGGAGGATTACCATGAGCTCAAGGTTAGCTTGTGCTATGTGGTGACCAGCGTTGACTACAAAATGAGACTCCGTCTCAAAAAAAAGGTGACATAACCTCCTTCGTGGGACTTGAATCCATGTTCCTGGGCCTTGACCATTCATATGTGGCTCAGAATAAACAATTGTCTTATTTATGAAGTATCATCAGAAAGTGTAGTATTTAAATTTTAAAAATGCATTATGGCAAAAGACGCATTGCTGTTAATCCCCCCTCAAAAGATTCTTCCTTGCTTCAAACACACTTACCGCCTTGTTTTGGCCACTGTCTTTGTACTGGAGCTGGGGATGGAACGCAGGACCTTTGCCCTACAATATAATCCTGGCCCAGCTTTTGGTTCTGAATTTGAGACAGGGTCTCACTGAGTCTCTAAATTGCACAGGCTGGGCTCGAACTTGTGGTCCTCCTGCCACAGCCTCCTGGAGTGCTGGGATTATAGGCCTGTGCTACCAGGCCCAGCTTCCTTCCGCTTTGTGTGTGTGTGTGTGTGTGTGTGTGTGTGTGTGTGTGTGAGAGAGAGAGAGAGAGAGAGAGAGAGAGAGAGAGAGAGAGAGAGAGGGAGAGAAGGAAGCCCGCTGCATAGCCTGAGGACTTTCTGTATGGTGCTCCGGAAGTCCCTTCCTTAGCAGAGGAAAAACAGCCACTGAGTCTTGTTCTCCCGACCCGATTGAGAGATGTTCACACTATATTCATCAGCCAGGCTGTGATTCCTTTAATGGTAACAGTAAGACTTCTAGTGTTGTGTTGTATTTCAGAGAAATGTATTTTCTCTTAAATTTTCTGTCTTTAGACTTAGGCGAAAAACATTCTAAGCAGCCCAGAGCATAGTCCCTTAGACTTTTGTAAGTGCAAGGGTGTGTGTGTGTGTGTGTGTGTGTGTGCATGTGTGCTGTACACACATCATACCCTGCTCTAATTTTGATTATATATCCTGCCTTTTATTTTTACAACAATTTATTCAATACTTTTCCATTTCAACACATAAAATTTTCCCCCAATTCTAAGAGTATCTTAAACAATTTATAGTATATAAAGCACAGAACCAGAGTGAGGTGTTAAGGCCCGCGTGGAGTGGGGCATTCATGCGTTAGTAAAGAATCACAGTGCGGGTGCTGTGGTGAACGCCCGTGAGCCCCTGGTTCTGGAGACCGAGCGGAGCGCTGCAGGCTGGAGGCGTGTCTGGGCAGTTTAGTGAGAAAAAAGAAAATTAAAGGCTGGAGATGGAAGTCAGTGATACAGTGCCAGTGTACTGGGTCAATCCCCAGTAACATGACGAGAGAGAGAGAGAGCGAAAGAGAGAGAGAGAGAGGGAGAACCAGGGGAACAGAGGTTAGTATAATTCCCAGTTTCAATTGCTAAATCAAATTGAACTGGTTCACAATCATATCACAAGGATGCAGGCTGACTATTCCTCACGTGATAAACTGAAATGCAACGCGAGCCAAAACAAAGTTTTTTGAGCGTCGATATGACTCCGGCGGAGGAGAGTCCCACACCCGCAGCACGACTGTCGACAGTTGGCTGCGTGTCTCTGCCTAAGGTCTGTGAGAAACACAGGTGGGCTTTGTGTCTCGGAGTCGAGTCTCTCTCCCAACATATCTCATCATACATGTTACAAAATCTAAAAAAAAAAAAAAAAATCTCAAATCGGAAACTGGCCCCAAGCCCTTTAGGTAAGGATTTGAGGGAGGTTTATTTTGTGCTGGCAAAATGGAGGAGCAGGGTTAGGGCCTGCGTTCCAGGCCAGGCTGCTTCCCGTCTCCTTGTCTCCCAGTCTTTTATTCCTTGTGTGCCAAACAAACAACAGGATTAAGGTTGATGTTATCTGTGCTTCTATCTATTTCTGATTAGTGCTTTAATTTCCTAGAAAAATACCTGAAGAACTTTGCCAGGTATAAAGCTGCCTTTGTCCAGCGGGCTTCCTGGGGCGCTCGCCCCCTTACCCCAGCGATTTGGCCGGCCTGTGTCCCCGAGTCACATTACTCCTCTGTCGCGTGCATACTTCATCACATCTGCTTTTCCCAGGCAGTCAGGGATGTAAGCTGAGCAGATAGGCTTTAATCGCTGCTTGACAGATTAAGAATTAAACTTGGAGGCCGTGCGGAAAACTGATCCTTACTGACGAGGTCTCTGGCTGAGTAAATGCATGCAAATTAGGTATATCTGTAATAATACAGAATGAATGTTATCTCTTTTTTTGAATGTAATCTTGGATATTGATAATCCAGGATTCTGTATGGATGTGCGATAGAGGGATTGATTTCCAGGCCTCACACTGAGCCACGTCTCCAGCACATTTCCTGTTTTTGATTTCAAGACCGAATCTTACTAAATTTCCCAGGTTGGGCCCAGATCACCTGCTTCTCCTTAAGCTGTGTGTGTGAAGTATGTCATCCCTGCAGCGGGTGCCCTGCTTGGGATCCAGTGTCCAGCGGCACAGACAACACCTGTCAGCTGCTGCTCCTCAGGGTCTCCTCCCCCTCTCTTGGGCATCACTGGCCACCACCAAACTCAGATGCCTTCACTGTCTCCTGGCCCCGATTTCCCAGTGTCTCTCCCAGGGTGCTCTCCACTCCACTTGGGCCACACAAGCCACTGTTTGCAGGGACACCCTCCTTGTCCAGGCAGGCTCTGATGATCCGTGCTGGGAAGGACGTGCCCGCATCCTACCTGAGCCCTAGCAGAGTGCAGCGTGTGCTCAAGCTCCCACGCCGCCTCTGTCCCAGCTATCAGAGATGCTATCCTGCTGTGCTCCTCAGATGGTTCCAGGACTGGGAGGGAGGGAGGGAGGAGAAGGGGAAGGGGAGGGACGAGGGCTGGGCCTTCTTTTGGATTTCCTTATCAGGCCTTCCTGGGGAAACAGATGCATGAAAAAATTTAAAAGGGAGAATGTTGTTTGTTATTTGCTATTGTAACAAAATATTTGTGTGCGTAGAAGTTTGTGGCACAGGCCCGGAATCTGGGAGGGTGAGGCCAGGCCAGAGGAGTGCAAATGTGAACCCAGCTGGGACAATTTAGCAAGCCCCGCCACAAACGCAAAAGTAAAAGGAGGTAGCTAGGTGTGAGGGCCTTCCTTGGTCTTGCTCCTAGGTACAAAAAAAAAAAAAAAAAAAAAAAAAAAAAAAAAAAAAAAAAAAAAAAAAAAAAAAAAAAGGACACTTGAAGTTGAAATTCTCCTTTCAACTGGAGAATTAAACTTCTAGTTCTAAGAATTTCCTATTTTTTTCATGATGGTTGACTTCTAAATTAAATATTTAGAAATAAAAAGGCCAGAATGGATTCTTGAGGTCCCTATCCCATTATCTTGTTTTCTCGATGAGAGAACTGAATCCTGGCTAGGTCAAATCACTTTCCCAAGTCCCCCGGGCAGCTGAACCAAATATCAAGGTGGCATCTTTCAGAGCCTGCACCTGTGCTTGGCATTGGACTGTCCTTATTTATCATTTAAAACCACTTGACCTTTAAGGCAAATTTCCAAGAACAATGTGTTTCACATGTTGTATCTCCTACTTTATGCTGGGAGGCTTTTTCTTCAGTAATTTCAGTAATGCAGTTAGGCTACCACGTGTGGAGCCCCCAATCTTTATATAAATAAAACTGTGGTGACTACAGCTTACTAGGGTAGAGGATCTAAGAATGAGCTCTACTTATTGGTAGCTAATAACTTACCATTTTCTGAATTCTGTCTTAAGTGCATGCTGTTATTATGTTAACTGCACTTGGAAAAGTTACCAAGCAGGCTGATTCTTAATTATTTTATGATTTATTATCTTGTACGGTTGGCAGGCTGGTAAAATGAATGTGTATACACATGAATGACTGATAAAAATTATAGTAAAAAAATCCACAGTATATAATTTGCATTGTTGAAAAATGGAAATATTTGCTGAAAGAAACACCAACATGTCAATGTATAGTTTTTTGAGACAGGGTCTCACTCTGTAGCCCTGGCTGGTCCTGAACTCACTATGGAGCCCAGACTGGCCTTGGACTCAGGGCAATCCTCCTGCCTCAGCCTTCCAAGTGCTGGGATGACAAACATATGACACCAGGCTCAATTTACATGGTGCTGTGGAATCAAATTTGGCTACTTCACCCTTGCCATTCCTCCAGCCCCAACATATCAACAAAGCCGGTTGCTGAAGAGCTGTGGGTGAACAACTTGCTTAGATGTGTTTACAGCATTTCTTGATTTCTAAAGGTCACCTGGAGTCACAAGGTCAAAAGGAAAAATAGGTAACGAACTGTATTTAAATGTCTACTAAAAGACACGAGGAGTCCTGCAGCTGAGGGACTGAAGAACTGAACTGTGACTTCCACTGACACTTGGCCTTTGGGTGAAATCTCCCTCGCTCTACTTGTGTGGTGAAGGTGATGAAACCCAGGGCCTTCACACTGTGCTCATTCTTTCTTTCTTTTTTTTTTTTTTTGATTTTGAGACAAGGTCCCCTTGAGTCACTGAGCTGCCCAGGCTGGGCTCCAACTTGCGATCTTCCTGCCTCCCAAAGTAGTTCTGGGGTGATAGGCCTGAGCCACCGGGCCTGGTGTCATTCTCTAAATTAATGCTAACAAATGTTCTGACTCTAATAGAAAGGCACAAGTCCTCAAAATCATTTAGGTCGCCTTCCTTTGAGGTTGGATCTTTGTAGGTGACGGCCCCGGGATCTGTTGACTGGAATCACTTTCGGTCCTGCAGAGCTGATTGGCCCCAGGTAATGGCTCTGATCTGCCTCTGCAGAAATCTCCCTGTTGGTACTTTGCCCCAGACTGCCGCAGCCTGTGCCCTCCAGTTAGATGCAGCCTCTTTGGCCTTATCTGGATGTTGTGTCTTATTTATTTATTTATATATGCAATACTGGGGGGACTAAACCCAGGGCCTTCGCACTGAGCTATATTCCCGGCCCATTATTATTATTATTATTATTATTATCATTATTTTCAATTTTGAAACAGGGGCTCACTAAGTGGCTAAGTTGCTCACACTGGGCTTGAACTTGCCATCTCCCAGAGCGTGGGGGTTACAGGCCTGGGCCACATGGTGCATGCACAGCACTTCTGTGGCCACCTCACAGCCAAGCATTATTTCTGGACAGTTAGATCCACCAGACACAACCTTTGTCCCCAAACATCACGTTCATTTTGCGCAAACTCTCGGCCCTCACACCTAAGTCAGCTTTTTTCTGAACCTCATCTGAACAAACAAACATTCTTTTTGATCAGCGGACGTCCCTCACGGCGTCAGGAAGAGCTGGGTGGGCCCTGCTGGCTCAGCGCGCCCGCCGCCAAGAGACTGCTAGGGCTTCCTCTCTCTCCTCCCATCTTAAAAAGTAAGCGAGAAAGAGAACAGGCCACCCCTGCTAATCAGACAGGGCCAGGGCTGGAGACTCCATTCCGGGACGTTGATGTCATCAAGGTGACCAGGAGGGGACCAGCAGGAGACTGGGGAGGGACTAGGGACCGGGACGTGGCGGTGGCACTGCAGGTGACCCTCTGGGACGAGGGGGTGCGTGGGGGGTACGGGCTGGGTTGGGCGCTCCGCGAGGGGAGCGGCAGGTGGCGGCTGGGCGGCGCGGCTGGACGCGCGCGGGACTCCAGGGGGGCGGGGACGAGAGTGTCACCACGTGCTCCGGAGGCGGGGACAGCACCTTCCTCCTCTTATCTGTAAAGGGCGCAGGGCCTGATCCCAGAGTTTCCAGCGGGCCGGAGACAGAGAGAGCGCCCGAGAGACGGGAGCGAGACAGGCTGAGACACCGAGAGGCAGAGAGCGGGGACAGGGGCCGCACAGGTGGGGATACGCCGGCAGGGCGTCCCGGCGCAACGGCGGCTCGGCGTGCTCCGCGCCCGGGGGCTGCGGGTCCCGCCGAGGCGGAGGAAGGTCGCGGGGCGCGCGGGGCGGGTCCCCAGGGCGGGTGGCGCGGGGGACGTCCGGCCCGGGTCCGCGCGTGTCAACTCCCTGGGCGCGGGCGCGGGGGACCCTGGACACCGGCTCCGGCGGCGCAGCGCGCCGGGGGCGGCGTCCTTATCTCTGTCCCCTTCTGTCCCCTTCTCGCAGGCTCACAGGAGGGCCCGGGGGTCCGCCCTGTCCGCCGCTAGCCCCCGGCCGTCTCGATGTCCCCAGGGTCGCGGGCGGCGGAGCAGCAGGGGCGCCCGGCGCCGCGCTGACCCGGTCCCCGCGCGGTCCCCGCGGCGATGGCCCCCGGCCGGGCGGCGGCCGCACTCCTGCTGCTGGCGGCCTCGGGGCTCGGCGCGGCGGCGGCGGCGGGGCCCGCGCCCGGCTTCGGCGACGACGTGCTGAGCGTGTTCGGCGCCAACCGCAGCCTGTCGGCGGCGCAGCTGGGCGGCCTGCTGGAGCAGCTGGGCGCCGCCGGGCGCACCGACGCGCCGGGCCAGCTGCACTTCAACAGGGTAGGAGCCCGCGGCGGGCGGGCGCGGGGCACGCCGAGGGGCGCGGGGTCCGAGCTGGGCGCCCGCGCTCGTGGTTCCCAGGTGCTCTGGACGCCGGGCCGCGGGGCGCAGGCCTGGAATCTCAGCGCCCTTGGGGAGGCTGAGGCGGGAGCACCTCAAATCCCGGCCCGGCTTGGGCGGTTTAGCAATTTAGCGAGACGCTGTCTCAAAATCAATTCCCACAAAGTGCGTCGGGGATGTAGCTCAGTTCACAAGGGCTGGGTTCCATCCTCAGCACCCCTCCCCAAGTCTCTCACTCAGAGGAAGGTGCTTTTTAGGTAGGAGGGTGCTTCCAGGCTACCGGAAGGATAGCGGCTCACTTAACTTTCTATGAAGTCAGCAGAAAGGCTCTGTCACACGCTACCCTTGTTAACAGTTGGCTAAGCGCTTCCATTCAAATATGAGAAGTAGACCGGGGGGCGGGTGCCTGCCTGCAATCCCAGCACCGAGAGAGGCCGAGGCTGGAGGATTGCAGTCTGGGTTATTTAGTGTATTAGCAAGATCTTGTCTCAAAACAAAAATGAAAAAAATATTATGGACTGGGGATATAGGTCGGTGAAGGTGCTGGGTTCCAATCCCAGCACCACAAAAGCTAAGAAACAAGGACTCCCGCGCTGGTGACCTAGCTTAGTGAGAAGGCTTGGGGTTCAAGCTGCAGTACCACGGGGAAAAAGATGAGAAAGGCCAGAGGTAGGCCTGGGACGGAGGCTCAGCTGGGGAGCTCTTGCCTAGGGAGCCCAAGGCTTTGGGTTAGATCCCCAGCGCTGGAACAAAGAAGCATGATAGACAGATCGTGTATGCAGCTCTAGCTCTGCCTGCACGCCCTCATTCCCTGACACATTTAGACCTGAAGGGCCTACTGGGCAGGTAGGGAAACGGAGGACGCTCCGAGACCAAGATCACAGGGTGCTGATGGAGTTGGGGACAGACTCGGTCTGGAGGGTTTCTTATCTGTCAGGTCATATGAGTGATTCTAAAGGTCATTAAAAAAGACATTTGAAACGTGTATAGACACAAGCTAGTCATCTGATAATAGCTGGGTTTAGCAAAGTGTTGGACTGCCGAGGAATTAAGGTTCCCACCTGCTGGAGGTGCTGGGAAGGTAGCTCTGGGTAAGAGCTCTTGCTTGGCCAATATATGGAAAGGCTGAAATGCTACCTCATACTTGGATCATTTATTTACTATTTATTTGTTTTTGTGGTGGTGGGGAATGAGCCCAGGTCCTTCACGCTGAGCTACCTCCCAGTCCTAATTGAGTTTTTATTTTGAGTCAAGGTCTTGTTGAGTTGCAAAACTTTTCAGGCTGGGGTTGAACTTACAACCGTCCTGTCTCAGCCTCCCAGAGTACTGGGGTCACAGGCCCGTGCCACTGGGCTGTACATGGATGCTTTAGAACACAGCAATGACCTGCTAGCTATTTCCTGAGCTGGTCAGGCTGTGGAGAAACAGCCAGGGGCCTCAATGTTTCTGGGTAACAGAGTGTGTGCTCCTCAGAGGGCAGCAGCTCAGGGACTTGTATCTGGAGGCTACATGCTGCTCCTCTGGAGCGGTAACCTTATCTTACAGTGGCTGCAGGTGAATTTTAAAGGGGCCAGAGACCCCCCATCCCAAGCTACCCTTGAAAAGATATTGGAAAACATGCCAACAGTACTTCGTGAAATTGGTTTATTAGCAGGTGGGATGTCTTGAAGGGTAAGTTATATGTACGTTGACACCTTGTTTCCCGTTCTGTGGGCATTAAGAGGAGACTGGAGGGAGCCCATAATTAGGAAAACATAGGGCCTAACAAACATCTCCTTGAAGTTCTAAAAGTCCTACTGAAAACACGAATCATTGGTTAAATGATGACAGGGAGGTGCTGATCCACCATAATCTGTTACTTTGCCTGGAGTTGGTAGAGTCCAGGCGGTGACACCCACCCCAGCACGAAGGCGTCCGACCTGGAGTAAAGCTTAGGGCCCTTTGAATGTCCTTACCCTTGAAAATCTGTCACTGCGGTGTCCTCACTTACCAAGAGTGGACGAGGCAGTGGAGGGTTTATTCTAAGAAACTCTTTTTTTTGACTTTGAAAGACGCAGAGAAAGTAGGATTTGTTTCTCTGGGCCAAGTACTCCTTGACTTTTCTACAAGGTCTGACTACAAAAGACACTGATATTTTGGATGAGGGCTGTGATCTTGATCGATGATTGATTGATTGTATTTTCTTTTTGTAGCACTGAGGATTGAGTCCAAGGCCTTTGGACTGAGCCATACTTGTAGTCCTTTATTATTTTTAATTTTGAGACAGGGTCTCACTAAGTAGCTCTGTTGCCTAGCTGAGCATAAACTTATGATCCTCTTGCGTCAACCTTCCAGACTGCAGGGATTGCAGACGGGCTGTAGTATTTACTATTAGATTCACTTCTTTCAGGTAATAGCCTACTGAATTGTGGAGGGTTGTTAGATTGTTTTGGAAAAATGTGTAATTTTTTTTCAATATCCCTAAGTACTACTGTCGCTTAGGGACATTGACCTAAATTCACTCGGAAGACAGTAGAACCATCCAACTTAATGTTTTTCTTCTATAGCTATGGAGTGACGTGAAGAGGCAACTGGGCTTTTAGGTCCAGGTGTGTTTGTCCAGGAGGCTCCTGGTCCAAAGGCAGGCCCACGAGCCAGAATGCTCTGAGGGTTCATCCGGGAGGCAGCTGGCCGCCGTGGGGTGTGAGCTCTGTTCCTTTCTCATCCTTTCCCTCACCTCCCTTTCCGTCCATTCTTGGCAACCACGTTTCCTCCATAGCCTTGTGTGGACGTGGGTAGGCAGCCGGCTGAGAGATACGTGGTAAGTAAGATAATTTGGTTCCTCACGTGGCCTCACAGTTTATTGGGAGGGAGTATGTGGATACCTGCATGTCCGTAGTGCTTGGTAGAGTGGTATGCCTCTCTTAAGAATTATTAACACTAGGGATCCTGCTATCAGACTCGTTATTCTTTTTTTTCCAGACTCGACTCTTTTCTTCTCTCTCTCTCTCTCTCTTTCTTTCTTTCTTTCTTTCTTTCTTTCTTTCTCTTCCTTCCTTCCTTCCTTCCTTCCTTCCTTCCTTCCTTTCCTTCTCTCTCTCTCTCTCTCTCTCTCTTTTTGGCTCTAGGGATCAAGCTCAGGGGCTTCACACTGAGCTACATCCTCATCTCACTTTTTATTTTGAGACAGGGTCTTGCTAAGTCGCCCAGGCTGAGCTCAAACTTGGCATCTTCCTGCTTCAGCTTCCCAGTGTGCTGCAATTGCAGGCCTCTGCCACTGGGCCTGCCTGGTTGCCTGCCCCTCTTCCCATCCTGTTGCCTTCTTCTGGTACTAGGGATCAAGCCTTGGGCCTTTGTCTTGAGCTATATTCCCATGGTTCATTTTGATTTTGAGACAGAGTCCCACCAAATTATTTCCCAGGCTTGGCTCAGGCTTGGGACCATCCTGCCCCAGCCTCCCAGAGTGCTCAGGTTTCAGGCCTGCATCTACAGGGGTCAGAATGGGAGCTAAGGAGGCAGGTGCAGGGTGGCACCAGGGGAAGTCACCACTTTATCCTGGGCACAGGCAGTGGCCATAGAAAGGCTCTGCGTCCAGGGCTGTCTAGAAGGGCAGGTGTGGGTAGGCAGTGTGAGAATTAATAGATGAACATTATCTCTTATTCATTCATCCCCCATTTATTTATGTAACGGAGATGGAACCGGAGCCCCCTGCAAGCGGTCTGTCACCGAGCCACTCACTGTACCCCGTTCTGTGGGTCTGCGATGACCATTTAACTATTGTTAACTCGTCTCCTTCCTTATCTCTGGCCTTGCAGTGTCCTGGTAAGGGGAGAGGCAGTAAGAGGCCTGGAGGGTCTTATCGGTGGGTGGCCAGGCCAGCAGTGCGCAGCAAACAGAACGGGGGTGTGTGTGGCCACTGCGCGCACGGTGTGGACATTGCTTGTTCTCTATGGCATTCTTTTCCTGGGGTGAGGACAGGGGCGCACATGT